>JAYESA010000016.1:86241369-86491369 GCA_036927795.1 Iris macrosiphon
CAGTGACACATAGCGACGATAAAGGAAACACCACTGCAAAGCGACCAAAACAATGTCAGGCGTCAAGGAGGAAAACCCAGGGCTATCGTGTAATTACTGCAAGAAAGCGGGGCACACATTCAATTAATGTCACAAGAGACTTGGGTTTATGCCTCGCTTGTGGCGATCCAGGCTATGCCCATTAGTTCCTGTCCGAACCTTCCTGATCGTCGTCCCCAACAAAATAATCCCTAATGGTAGGTTCTATTCCTAAATTTTGGGGACGAAACTTCCAATTAGTTCGTAGGATGTGGCGCCCCCGTTCCTCCTATTCGGGGAGCGCGGCTAAGAAACACAAGATGGTATCGTTCGATCGGGATAGATTAAAAACAAAAAACTCGTCCTCATTATGTATTTTGCTTCTTCGGAATCGATTCCCCATATTCAATAGATCGGGCCCCCGGGATCGACTTAGCGGCAGAGTCAGGAGTGTAAAACCCCAGGAGGGACCTCTCCGTTGTATCTTTTGTTGCCTCGGATTTTGATGTCGCTTGTTGCTTTCGTGCTTTGAGTTAGTTTTCAGATTTACTTATTTTTTCTTGAACGGTTTCGATTGATTTTATTATTTTTATTCATTGAACTGTACTTCAATTTCGAGTATGGAAAGAGAGAAAGAGGTATTGATCAAGCTGTTCGTGATGCAGGTGAACGAGCAGTAGGTGGCTTACGAGCGGAGTCTTGAAGCGCCTCTTTCCTTCTCTCTTCCAACCAACTAAGTGAGTGGCTACCATCCCGATTAGCTAGCCCTTCTTTCAAGTCTTCACACCTAATAAATCTTGCATTCTTGTTGTAAATCCCCTAATTTTTTAGAAATTTTTAAAAATCAATTTTCACAATTTTTTGGAATTTTCTGTAATTATTAACTAGTTAAAATCAAGGTAATTTGGAATTAAATAAATTTAAATGTTTTTATTAAATATTAAAATATTATGAAAATAATATTTTTGGGTGTAAAATAAAATATTAGACATAGGATAATTTTCTTAGAATTTATTGGACCTCAAAAATATTTTTAAAGACCTAAAAACTAATTATTTATAAACCCAAATAAATTCGGTTTATTTCTGACCCAAACCAACCTGAACCGGACCGACCCGGTCTAGCTGAACCCGAAACTCGACCCGTTAACCCGTCTGTTGAAATCCCTAACCCGACGAACCCCTCGTCTCTCCGCTGCCGGTCGACCCGTCGTGGCTCTCCGCCTCCCCTGCGAACGGTTCTCCCGTACCTCCTCTGCTCGTAACCGCCGTCGCTCAGCCTTCCTGCTCCCGCAACCGCCGCCAACGGCCGTCGCTTCTGCTCCCTCCCCCACCTCCTATAAAACCTCGCTGCCTCCGCTGCCTCGTCGAACCCTCAGCTACCGCCCCGAGCTCCACCTCTCTCTACCGGCCACCTCTCTCCTCCAGATCCAGCATCGCTCCCGACACCTCCTCCGACGAACAGAGACCCAGCCACCCTGCTATCACCGCTTTCGCCACCTCCAGCCCCCGAGCTCCGCCTAGCAGCAGCAGTAGCAGCCCCGCATTCACCTCCGTCTCCTCCGGTCGCCTCCAGCTCTGGCAGCCCTCGGTCGATGATGCCGCCTCAATGACTCCAGAGCCGTAGCATCCCCGGCAGCCACCAGCTCCGGCCGCCTCCGGCGAAGTCCAGCGAAAAACCCTAGCCCTAGCCGCCTCGCAAGGTCATATTTTCTAGTCTTTTCGGAGCTCTGTTCAGGTAGCCGTTTCTCTCTTCTCGCTGCCCCATTTCCCATTTTGTCTGCTGTGACGTGAACCCTACATGACCCTCTCCATACCCGTGCAATTAGCTTGACGTGTCGCATCCTGTAGCGATCGTGAACTGCGATCCAAAATCAAGAAAATATTCGCCCTATTTTTCTCCAAAACTGAGTGCATCCCGCTAAATGGGAACTTGGTCGTGTGCGGACTTCACGAAAGGTGCGCGACATTACTACGGACGTGTGGGATTTCACGAAAGTTAATTTGGATGTGCGTGCACACCAAAATCAATGCGTATCCATCGACAACGCCCTATATCGGCCATATTTTGGAACTTATTGTAATTTTGTGTACACGTGTCGTATCGAAACAAAACTTGCGCCATCGAACTCGTAGCAATACGTTGGTCCTGTGACCCAAGTTTGGTTCGATTCTGAGAACGTTGACAAAATCGCGTATCGTGGGCCCCACGGCTCCACTTGACGGGCGATTTTGTGATCGGCTCATCGGAATCCAGTTTTGGATATTTCGTTGGGTTCATATCGTTGTTCTGGACTTGTGGATACTAAGTTTGATGAATTTGGAGAATATTATCTCTGACACATTTTTCGGTGCGAAGTGGGCCACATGTGGACCCCGCTTTGACCAAAAACTGTCACTTTTACCCCTGTGTCCAAATTGGACTCAAGGACAGGCAATTCTAGCTATTTGATGTCTTCTGAATCTGATGGTAATTTTTATTTTAGCAACCGGAGAAGTACCTGCAAATCCCGCTAATACCAAAGCAGTAGTTGTAGTCAGAACCCCAGGCAAGTGTACCTTACCAAAACTTGCAGTACCTGCTTCATATTGTTATCTTGATTTATTTATATGATGTATATACTTAACCTAGGACCGTGTGACATTACTTAGCGTTCGAATAATATTCGGGTGTCAATACTATACGTGGTGTTGTGTAACATCACCTAGACATGGATATCGAGACCCTATACATTCTCGTGCTTGCATTATCAAGTACGTTATACCACAGGACACCTGAAACTATTTATGAGACAGAATCTTCCTGAAATATTCATGGTGATTCTGTATAGGATACATGTCTATGACATATACTTTATACATGCTTAGCTATCATTATGACTTATTGTATTAGTTAGAGGTCATGATCCTGCGTGACATGGACATGAGACATCGTGGACATTAGACGTATGATTACATTGCGTGGGGAGAGTATTACCATATCAAAGGATAATTATATTATATATATATTGTTATCTGGAGGTGCTTTGGCACATATACTGGAGTCGTGATACTACTTGCTTTGGCATATACTTGAGTCGTAATACTAATGCTGCTATGGGTTTCTTCAGATCCTATAGTAGTCTCAGCAAAAGTATGGTTAAAACTCTCACTTGTATATCACTTAGCTGGTTATATAGTATACCTTTTTGATTCATTTATTGCTGTACTGCATTTATTTTAGCATGAGTTATTTTGTACCTTGCTATGTCCCCTGAGAACCTGGATCTGGATTATGTCCCCAGGAATAGCAGAGAAGATCTATCCCGAGGTATACGAGACAGGAGCATTAGCAGGAGCAGAAGCAGGAATAGGAGCAGGCACTGGATCAGTATCAGAACTAGAAGACAAGTGATCGCCAAGTATTTCTTCTGAGTATATGCTTTATCCATACTCAGTATTTGCTGTTGTTATCTTTATTCTTGACTGTTGTATCAGACTCATTATCGGGTTGTTCCCCGAGTTATATTTTATTGAGACTTGATATTGCTTTATATTCTGATATTGATGTATTTATTTCTGTGGATAAGATTAGTATATTAGACATTTATTGTTGTATTACAGCTTAAGTACACTCTGATGGATCCATTAAATTGGGTTTGCCCATCGATGTGTGCTGCTGGCCATTGCCACATGTCTAGTTCCTTGATATTTTGGGACTGGGGCATGACACTTGTTTGCCCCGATCAGACGATACCTAGTAAAAACTAAAAGATGTCAAGATAAAAAGGGGAATAGACTTGGATATTATGCTTGTCAATCAAACATGTGAACTGTTATCTTATTGTATGCTAGCGTGTTTCAAATGTTCTATACATGCTTCAATTTTTAGTTAGAATGCATCTTCTTCTATGAATAGTGCTAAGTATGAAACACTCCTTGTATTGTGTATAATTGTTCAGGGAGGCTATACAAAATGAATCATGCAATACTGCTTGTCGTGTACTCATGTTGCCTCAACTGCATGAATTGTTAACTTAATAATTGTGTTCAATCATGGACAACTTGTGCACAAGGGTATAAGTTCTGCGGACGGTCGCTGGGGCACTGACACCGATCCGATCCGGGTAAAACTTCGTGTATAGTCATTGTGTGTAGACTGGATGGCTTGCAATGCATCGTGTGTTCATCGTATGTTCTTGTTGCATGCTATCATTGTCCTTGACTAGTCCATTATGGCATCAAGCCAATAATCCTCGTGCGTATTCAAACCTGTTGTAAACTAACTTGTGTCTTCGTGGCAGGGAAGACATGATAAGTATTGTGCAGGTAGTTCAGACGAACAGGTAAAAGCCACCGAATGGTGGCAAGTTTATTTTAGTATTTTACATATATATTGCTGCTTGTAAAATAAACTAAGGCAAGATAGAAAGACCACAATAATATGCATGCTTCATTAAAATAACGTGTTGATTGGTATAGTTGGGTTAGCTCGCCTTCACCAGTATATTTCGCTATATTGACCCTCGTTGAAACAGGTTTCCGCACTAAGGCGAACCGAGCGAGGAGCCAAAGTCGTCTTCCCGATCCAGTCCAGCTGTAGGCCCATCCTGATCGTGCCATATTTTGAAGTACTTGAAGAAAGGAGCTTGCAACTCAATACTCAATGCAGCTCCATGGAAAGGTCGCCATCCAGCCCAGAGGTCTTTATCATTTTAAAGTTTAGTAAAGGGATATAATGTACATGACTACCATCTCATTTTGTGTCAACCCTTTTGTAAGCCAGTGCGGCAAAATAGCTGACTCGTTCAAGAGTTTGTAATAGATGTTCATTATCAATAAAAGAGAACTTTTCCATGTTTTAAATCTGTGTTTCAATTTATCTGCATACTATGAATATGTGATCGTTATGCAAAATACTCTAGCCTTGTGCGGGCGCAACTCCAGGCCCGCACGGCAGTCACGTTCGGGGGATGCCCCTACGATTCGACGGAATCGGGGCGTGGCATGTTGGTATCAGAGCACAGATTCAAGTTCCTTAGACTCTCGTACTGAAAAAGTTCCTTTAACGATCAATCCTTGTGCGAACTCTTGAACTTGTTAGGCCAAAATAAGATACGTTCATACAATAAGTCCATAATACATTATGATCCTAAAGTAATTTACCTTCTTTTGAAGGAGTGGCACCAGCGTAATCCTCAGCGCAAGTATCGAACGAAACGTAAGGCCAAGATAGTACTTCGGGCACTTGGGGAAGTTTGGGAAGCCAGCGAGCCATGTCTCGCGTTGATCCTATCCAGCAAATATTGCGAATGTTGAAGGCAAACCAACAAAGGGATGAGGCTCGCTACGAAAGGGCCGAGAAGCAAGCGGAGGAGAGTCAGCTCAAGTTTTAAGACAATATAGAAGCTCGATTCTCAGTCCAACAAAAGCAGATAGATATCCTACAACAGATCATTCAGACTTTGGCTTCCAACCATTCCGCAGCAACAGCAGCGACACCGGTGGAATAGCCCGTGCTTGAAGTCGAGACGCTGTTAATTCCAAGGACGAGGGATGTGACTGCCTTCGACTTTGGCCACTTCAAGAAAGTCTGGAATACTCCATTCAACGGGACCGAGGATCCAATCGTGGCTCTAGGTTGGTTGGCCGAGCTTGAAGACCACTTCGCTCTGCTAGAGGTCCCCAAAGATAAGCGCGTCGTATGCGCACAACTGCAGCTTTGCCTCAACGAGCATGATTGGTGGGACGTGCATCGACAATCTCTTTAATTTGACCATGGAGAGGAGGCGATCTCGTGGATGACTTTTTGTGCCGCATTTGAAGAGGAGTTTATACCCCCTCCAGTACGACGTCAGATGGAGAATGAGTTCGTACAACTGAGGCAAGGCAGCATGACAGTCAAACAGTATTCCATCGAATTCAACCGACTCTCCATGTTTGCTAGCGCCTATTTACCTGATGCAGCGAGTCAAGCTAGAAGGTTTGAAGGTGGTCTACGCCCTGCCATCCATGTGCACGTAGTCGTTCATCAGTATCAGACAATACGGGAGGTCATGAATCACGCTCTATCTCTTGAACCACAATATCCTCAGGTTTCTACCAGCGCTGTGCATACCTACAATCACAAACGCCATAGTAACGAGAAAGGAAACACCACTGCAAAGCGACCAAACAACGTCAGGCATCAAGGAGGAAACCCAGGGCCATCGTGTAATTACTGCAAGAACGCGGGGCACACAGTCAATCAATGTCGCAAGAGACTTGGGTTATGCCTCGCTTGTGGCAATCCAGGCCATGCCATTAGTTCCTGTTCGAATCTTCCTGATCATCGTCCCTAACGAAATAATCCCTAACGGTAGGTTCTATTCCTAAGTTTTGGGATGAAACTTCCAATTAGTTGGGTAGGATGTGGCGCACCGTTCCTCCTATTCGGGGAGCGCGGCTAAGAAACACAAGATGTTATCGTTTGATCCGGATAGATTAAAATAAGAACTCATCCTCGTTATGGATTTGCTTCTTCGGAATCGATTCCCATATTCAGTGGACCGTGCCCCCAGGATCGACTTAGCAGCGGAGTCAGGAGGGACCTCTCCGCTGTATCTTTTGTTGCCTCGAATTTTGATGTCGTTTGTTGCTTTCGTGCTTTGAGTTGGTTTTCGGATTTGCTTATTTTTCTTGAATGGTTTCGATGGATTTTATTATTTTTGTTCATTAAACTGTACTTCAATTTCGAGTATGGAAAGAGAAAAAGAGGTATTGATCAAGCTGTTCGTGATGCAGATGAACGAGCAGTAGGCGGCTTACGAGCGGAGTCTTAAAGCGCCTCTACAGATTCACTACTTAGGCTGCTCACGAACAGATTTGATAATTAGATGTAAAAAAGGAACATCTACTTAGGCTGTTACAATATTTCACCGTAATATATTCTTAAATATATAGTATGTTATGATCTGAATAAACCCAAATAAGGATGCCCTTATCTATATCCATAACAACCCTTATCTTATTTTCTCTTATATATATTATCAATAAGAAAAGGCCCGTACAGATTCACTATTTCTTCTTCATTTTCATAACACGTTATCAATATGGCGCCCCGTTCCTCCTATTCGGTGAGCGCGGCTAAGAAACACAAGATGGTATCGTTCGATCGGGATAGATTGAAACAAGAATTCGTCCTCATTATGGATTTGCTTCTTCGAAATTGATTCACATATTCAGTGGACCGTGCCCCCGGGATCGACTTAGCGGCAGAGTCAGGAGGGACCTCTCCGCTGTATCTTTTGTTGCCTCGGATTTTGATGTCGCTTGTTGCTTTCGTGCCTTGAGTTGGTTTTTGGATTTGTTTGTTTTTCTTGAACGGTTTTGATGGATTTCATTATTTTCGTTCATTGAACTGCACTTCAATTCCGAGTATGGAAAGAGAGGAAGAGGTATTGATCAAGCTGTTCGTGATGCAGGTGAACGAGCAGTAGGCGGCTTACGAGCGGAGTCTTGAAGCGCCTTTTTCCTTCTCCCTTCCAACCAACAAAGTGAGTGGCTACCATCCCGATTAGCTAGCCCTTCTTCCAAGTCTTCACACCTAATAAATCTTGCATCCTTGTTTGCCCCGATAAGACGATACTTAGTAATAACTAAAAGATGTCAAGATAAAAAGGAAATAGACTTGGATATTATGCTTGTCAATCAAACATGTGAACTGTTATCTTATTGTATGCTAATGTATTTCAAATGTTTTATACATGCTTTAATTTTTAGTTAGAATGCATCTTCTTCTATGAATTGTGCTAAGTATGGAACACTCCTTGTATTGTGCATAATTGTTCAGGGAGGCTATGCAAAATGAATCATGCAATACTGCTTGTCGTGTACTCGTGTTGCCTCAACTGCATGAATTATTAACTTAATAATCGTGTTCGATCATGGACAACTTGTGCACAAGGGTATAAGTTCTGCGGACGGTCGCTGGGGCACTGGCACCGATCCGATCCGGGCGAAACTTCGTTTGTAGTTATCGTGTGCGGACTGGATGGCTTGTAACGTATTGTGTGTTGATCGTGTGTTCTCGTTGCATGCTATCCTTGTCCTTGACTAGTCTATTATGGTATTAAGCCAGTGATCCTCGTGTGTATTCAAACCTGTTGCAAACTAACTTGTGTCTTCGTAGCAGGGAAGGCATGGTAAGTATTGTGCTGGTAGTTCAGACGGACAGGTAAAAACCACCGAACGGTGGCAAGTTCATTTCGGTATTTTATATATATACTGCTGCTTATAAAATAAACTAAGGCAAGATAGAAATACCACAATAATATGCATCCTTAATTAAAATAATATATTGATTGGTATAGTTGGGTTAGCTCACCTTCACCAGTACATTTCGATGTACTGACCTTCGTTGAAACAGGTTTTTCGCACTAAGGTGAACCGAGCGAGGAGTCAAAGTTGTCTTCCCGATCCAATCCAGCTGTAGGCGCCTCCTGATCGTGCCGCATTTTGAAGTACTTGAAGAAAGGAGCTTGCAACTCAATACTCAATACAGCTCCGTGGGAAGGCCGTCATCCAGCCCAGAGGTCTTTATCATTTTGAAGTTTAGTAAAGGGATATAATGTACATGACTGCCATCTCATTTTATGTCAACCCTTTTGTAAGCTCGTACGGCAAAATAGCTGACTCGTTCAAGAGTTTGTAATAGATGTTCATTATCAATAAAAGAGAAATTTTTCATGTTTTAAATCTGTGTTTTAATTTATCTGCGTACTCTGAATATGTGCTCGTTATGCAAAATACTCTAGCCTTGTGCGGGCGCAACTCCAGGCCCGCACGACGGTCACGCTCGGGGGATGCCCCTATGATTCGACGGAATCGGGGCATGACAATCAGCACGACCGCTCGTCAAATAGGAGTTTCAGGCCATACGAGATTCGGGCCAAAGATCAAAGATCAAATATCAAAAAATTGAATTGAATAATAAAATCAGGTTCATAAATTACATATTTTTCTTCTGAAAAAAAATATTTGTGTAATTTTCTTTTGTTATCTCACGGATTGAGATTGAAATTCGTTTTTGTAGCAACATATATAACTTGTATTCCTTAGTTTTAACTTACAAATTTCTAAGGCATTTATCCTTGTGAACATGATAGTGAGGCATAAATGTCTCTATGTTGGCAAGTGTCCAATGCATCATTAGTTGCTTCTTCTTTTTTACATCTTGCAAATTATTTTTTACCAAATATTAATTTATGATATTGAAACCTGTTTGGTTTCATAAATCTATTCGTTGTTATTGCATTTGTTTTCAAAGTTAAACTCAAACTATACTTACAATACTAGAATTTTGTTTCACCAAACTCCATGTTAATGAAATTATGATGTATTTTTTAATATGGATTAGTGCTTGATTATAAATGGATTATCATCTCTTTAGTTGATTAATGGATTTGTGAGAATCTCTGGTCGATAAGTATTACCATATTGTTATTTCTTTGTCTATCTATAGATTCATATGATCATGCCCTTATATATTATCAGTATCTATACTATTATATAATCCAAATACCAGGGTATTTGGATTATATATCTTACATAGATTCTTAAGTAGGAAATAATATTTAGGTGAGGATAAAAAGGTCTTTTAAACCAAGTAAATCTCAAATATCAAATTACCGTATCATAATCCTATTTTCTAGGATGCACTATCTTTTTTTCTCTCTTTAAACTTAAACCACCCTCCAAACCTTATTCCAAACGAACAAAACTTCTCCTTCTCGCAATCTCATACCTGCTATGTTCTCTTAATCCGTAGAGCCCTTCCTGAAGGAAGAGAAGGAAGACGTAACCTCCAATGAGAGAAAATTTATTTTGATATAGTACGGGTATAAGTTTCTGACACTTTTTTTGCTTTATACTAATGAGGTCACATATTTGTAACTTGCTTTTACTTCACATATTAAATTCTACAAATGAGCTATATACTTCCAAGATTTTAATCAATTAAATTGCTTACATTCCAGAGGATCCAAGCACAAATGACCAGCGAGATTTATGAAGCAATTGCAGAATTATAGATTGCTACTATCGTCCTTTTCTTCTTTTGGTTCTTCTGACCAGAGAGAGGTTAGTCTTTCGTCACTAGGTCTTCGAATATTTTTTTATGTACAATTTTATTATAATGTTGAATGTTACCTCCTTTCAAAATACAAGCATCAGAGAATGTCATAATTGAACATTGGTTATATGGATAATCTTTATTAGTTTAGACAAATATTCAACATCTTAATTCACCATTGCTTATGTATTATATGGATATGTTGATATTATAGAATCTGCAAGATAGGTGGTGACATCTAAGAGATACCAAGACTTAGATGACTTGCCAGACTACATGGGAATTAATTATGCTTGATGCTCGATTATGACATAGTGTTACAAATTTTATGTATTATTATCATGTGGAGATGGGTTATTAATAGTTTTTTTTTGACATATACCTAGGCTCAACTTGTCATGCTCCAACTCCGTAAAGTCGATAATCGTCCCCCGGGTGTGATGTCGTGCGTGCCTAGTTTGCGCAACGCACAAGGCAAGAAGATAAAATATATGGTTTTCATATAAAACATCGAGTCACAACGAAAGATTTATAGAGTCGATATGAAACACGCAGAGTATGCGAAGCAAAGCTCTTTATTGATAATTGCAGCGGTTACAAAGGCTTGAATATCCCTATTGAATATGCCAAGTTAGCTACAACACTCGTTGATCTCTCTTGCTCACAAAGGATTTTATCGTTCCATACATCATGTCTTCTTATATCCAAGCTAAGGCATCGCACATGAGAACCTGAAAAAGGGTGCCCACAAATATGGGCCAGTTCGTAACTTGTACTGGTGAGCAGGATAACCCATCCGCCTAAACCGATACTAAGTGATCATGACAAGCATACAGATTTATAGTGATATTTTTATTAGGACTTAGATGAGTTTCAATTCATGTTGAGGCACGCCTCAAAAGCAGTAAATCATGCTCGCATGTAGACTTGGAAATTATGAAAGCATATTCGCATATAGGCATTGAATTTATCTCTAAGCGGACAAGCATGTTATTCTATTTTATCGCTAAGTAAACTTGTTGTATTTGGTCGCCCCGTTCTCTAAGCATGTTATATTCAAATCGCATCGTAACGCTTGAAAATACGTTGAATCGCATCACTTATTTCTTGGCTCTTACCATAGTAGATTTATACTACACTTGCCCGAGGCAAAGGTAGACTCTCATTAGCACGTCCACCCTTGCATATGGCAGAGTGCATACTCTTTATCTATATGAAGGTTTAGTGATAATGTTGACACCATAAAGGATAATTACATAACATCTACGGTAGTCCTCCCAGTTGAGTTGCGAGCCCTCTGGAGGTCCGCAATGCCGAGTGTCATCGTACGACTTATTTTATCTCCCCCATGGTTGATTACGATTCTGGTGCCCTGGATACTCGTGTCAGAAAAATATTCTACGTTGTGCACAAGTTGTCCATGATCATGCAAATGCATGAATTATTATCTATGACGTATGTCAGTCCCCTTTTCCTGCGCACTTTAATGCATATTGTCCTTGGCGTACTTTTGCACATATTGTTTGCTAGCCCGGCCATTGTTTAGACCGAACCCGAGAGTTATGGAGAGAGTGGATTTGGTTGGGTTGATGGAATATTTGGCTTGGATGGGTTTGAGTGATCCAACGATCAACATCTCTAGCCTAAGCCTATATATTCATATTTCTCTCTTTCTCTCTCTGCTCATTATTTTCTTTCTATTTCTCTTTTACTGCGTAGGCAAGTACATCTTGCACAAGAGAAGAATAATGGATTTATGCATGCTTCTAGTTCTTATATTTGTCACTACCACATTTCCAGTTTAGGGCATTAGTGTAATTTCCTATGTTTAATTTAAATTATGTAATTATTTAAAATGATGAGTTTTATTTAAATAATTAGGTGATGTTCTAAAAGTTAGATTTAGGTTAAACCCTAAAATCCCAATAGGTTCAACCCTAGTGATCAAACCCTAGTTGGCATTCTAGGTTTTAGTGAAACCCTAATTTTTTATGGTAGTTTTAGATTTAAAACCCTAGAGATGACTAAACCCTAGTTAATTAATTTCTTCATGACTTAACATGGAGGGTTAATTAAACCCTTGCATTTGAAACCCTAACCCTAGCCCTATTTAATGAAGGGAAGCCTCCCTCAACCCTTTCCTTCATGAAAAAAACCTAAACCTAGCCTCCATTAAAGAAAAACCATTCCCTCCTACAAATTTCAGAATCTCAAGCCCTAGGAATTCACCTTCCTCCTCCATCAAAGGGAATCAAGGAGCTTCGACCAAGAAGACTTGGAGAAAGAGAACCTTCATTGGGAAACCATCCCCCAATAGGTAAAAACCCGAATTTGACCCATTTATTTCTGTTTTTCCTGTCGTGTTGGCCATTAGGGATCCACCGAATGGTATAGATTTCGATTTCTAGGGTTCTACATGAAGACCTAGGAGAAATTAGGGCTTTGGTGTACATTCGGGTGTTCTTCCCCAAATTCCAGGAACCCTAACCCTAGGGGTTTGCTTGTAGATTGACTACACCTCTAACGTGAAGGTTCAGATCTCGTTTTAGGGTTTCATTTTGGGTTTTTCAGGGAATCTTAATATGGGTTCGATTTCAGCACCCTAAGTGCTCGATGAAATGTTTACTAGGGATTTATTTATCTAATGTATTCGAATTTCTGCATATTTTGGCATACATCTATATACATACATTATTGCATAGGTATATAGATATGTTTCGATATTTATATATATGTACAGTCGGGCTTGGGGAGATGTACTGTGCAGTCGGGTATTTTGAACACTGTGTGTTTGGTTTCCTGTACAGTCGAGTGAGGACATACTGTGTAGAGTCGGGGTAGAATAGGTGTGTGTTAACCTGTGTGAATGTGTAGTTCAGTAGCTGTGTGAACTTGTGTGTGTGTGTCTCAGCATTTCCTGTGTTCAGTATGTGTGTGTGCATCCCTATGTAAACCTGTGTTTTTGCCTGTGTATCCCTGAGTGATTAGGTACCTGCCTGTGTGTAGTGAGTGGTACTGAGTATCACTAAGTTCAGTGAGAAATTTATGTACATGTGTCTATGTGTGTCTAGGTATTAGATGTGTACCAGTGTGAATTCTGTGTGCTATGAGTACCTTATGCTAGCAGTATGTATATCTGTGTGTAGAGTGGCCTGTATCAGTGAGCTGTGAGTGTATCACTGTGATTCAGTGTATCTGACACTGTGAGAGTGTCTCAGTATTCTGTGCATGAGTATCAGTGAACTGGACAGTACCTGTGAGTTGTGTGCCTGTGTATGCCTCAATAAGGAACCAGTGTATCATAGTGTGTGTCTGAGGAGTGTGAGAACTCAGTGAGTATGAGCAGTTCAGTGTGTGTGAGTGTGTAACTGTGTGTGATCCTAGCTAAGTGCCTGTGTATGTGTAGCTGTGTAAGTGTGAGAACTTAAGAACCTGTGTGAGTGTGTGTGTATCCTAGAACCCAGTATCTGTGTGTATTAGTATCTGAGAAGTGTGAGTGCAGTGTAGGAATTAAGTTCACCGTGTGTGTATCTACAACTACCTGTGTGTCTCAGTGTGTCTAGGTATTAGGAGTGTCTGTGTAAGCCAGTGTGTGTGTTTCTCAGTGTGTATCAGTAATTCAACTGTGTAACCTGCCTGTGAGTGAGTGATGTGTGTGTGAGTGAGCAGTGAATACATGTGTGTGTGTTCCTGTGTAGAGTATCAGTGTAGCTCAGTGTGTATCTGTGTGTCTGTGTGATAGATAGCTATGTGTGAGTGTCTCTGTTAGTTTTAGTCTAGAGTATCAGTGAGTAGCTACCTGTGTGACTGTGTGTTAGTTCTAATGTGTCTAGTGTAGTTGTGTGTCAACCTGTGTGAGCAATCAGTGTGAATACAAGTGTGTGTGTATCCTAGAACCCAGTATCTATGTGTATCAGTGAGTTAGTGAGTTAGAGTGTAAGTGTGCACAGTTGAGTTCATAGTGTGTGCATTTGGGGATGAACTGTGTAAGTTCACCAGTGTTACATGTGCCAGTGTGTGTGAAACCTGTGTTATGATGTGTCAGTAACTTATGGGTGTGTAGGTATAGGTCTGAGTATCAATGGAGTTGGCAGCTAGTGTATCCTACACTTGTTTAAGGCAGATGGTTGTAGTAGCTAGTAGGATTCAGGAGGTGGGGGTTTGAGTTGGGTATCTTGGGTCAAGTGTTAAGGTACAGAGCTAGTATAAGATAATTGCTAGATACTAAGTCAATAGTTAAGTTACTATATAAATACTATTCTATGTAGTTTAGATAAGTATAAATATCTCTAGTATAGTGTTTAGTATATCTTAGCTACTAGTACTATCCAGTCAACTAGTAATGACTAGTTTAGTTAGGTTGATCCAATATGGACTATTATGGAATATAAATGGACTACTAGACCTAGTTAACCTAGTATGGCTTAGTGCGACCAAGTTGACTAGTATTGACCAGAAGTTTTTAGTATGACCTAGAGGCCTCGTATTTAATTTAGTTAAACAGGATTATTTCCTAAATTCAGTATTTTGATATTGATATCTTATATATAGGTCATTGTGACTTCATTTTGGACACCGATCCTCACACATTCCTCGGGACTACAGGCGAGTACATTCTCTGACAATTTTTGCTTTTGTTGATTACTTCTATAAATCTAGTTGTATTATATACTTGATTCTGACACTGTGGATACACGGGTTAGCACCCTAGATACCCGTCATGAGGAGTCGTGTTTGGAATCCATCGTGCTAGCTGGAGATGGAGAAATATTAGTAGATTATGTGATCATACCCAAACTCTACATGCATCATAGCTCACCCCACATCTCACGTCGGGTGCGGCCTGACCATTACATGCTTCATAGCTGTTGTATATGATTAGCCTGACCATTACATGTATCATAGCTAACCAGATGGTTAGCCTAACCTATAAGAATCATAGCTAATCATATGTAACCAGCCTGATCTGTCCCAAGCCGATCACATAATAAACTGATATTTCAAACACTTAGCCAGATATTTACTCTTATTCAGATTTACTTGTTCTAGCATTTACATTATATCTCCACTCATTGCTAGATGTTCTATTGCCCATTTCATATTCTCTAGTATTATGTATTTCCATTATTCATTTCATCTTGTATTCCTTACATTGTTTTATAGTTTTTGTCAACATAAATGAAACTGTTGTTTAGTGTTTGTGCTTCGCTCCAATCCTGACTGGATAATATTTTCAGAGGACTTGGAGGATTTTTGCCCTACCCACTACGGCCCGGGAGCAGAGGAAGATTTCATACCAGAAATTCCAGAGGAGTTACCCATCTTAGAGAAGATTCTACCTACATGCACTTAGAGTATCCTATTCTATGTATTATTGTACTAGACTGAGATTTGAGTTGTATTTATTATTGTGACTTGTGAGGACATCTAGATACTGGACTTATGATGCATTTATTTTGTGTTGACCTATGATAGAACTCTTATTCTTATTTCTCATCGTGCCAATTACTTTCATATAGCTTGTGGTTGAGTATATTATTAGACTGTGGATTCATATATTATCATTGTCCTCCTTATGGAGTTGAGACTATTGACAGGATGTGTTATGTTTGAGACCTAGACAACGTTCTACCGTCGATGTTGCGGCGTAGGCTGGACTTACCCACGGCTCATGCCCAAATTCTGGGTGCGAGTCGTGATAATATTTCTTGTTTATTTCTAGCTCATATTGTTGGAACCGAGCACCCCTTCATCTTTAATGCTTGTTGTTCTTGATTTTCTTGGTTGGAATTGCATGGACCATAGTTCGGGTTTTTGGGTTCACTTTTGTTTTTTGGGGGTTTGATCTCCCAAAACTTTGTATTTTACAAAACTAATTAGCTCATAGTGTAGAGCACCATATTTTATGTACCTTTGTTTTTTGCAGTACTTATTTTCGAGTCCAGCTAAGTTTAGTGCTGAATTTGATATCATACGTATACCAAAACGACTGACTAGAGAAGAAGAACATGTCTTGAGGTTGAGCTGCATGCCTTTTTGGTTGGTCGGCTACAACTGGACAGCTAGCAACAACTGGAATACCGAGTGGGTACGACTCCACCTTTCCTCTTTCCATGCCCCTGTCATCGGCTTTATCCCGTCGGCCTATGGCGAATTCATCTTATAATGCTTTGTGAAGAGTATGCAAGATGACCCATTTGGCGTAGAAATACGTATGTTTCACTTTTGGCGCATTGGTGTATTTTTTTAACTCTTCGTACGTACTAATCATACTGCACTCAGTTACCTAGCAAAAGTACGCCAGTCACACTCTTTGAGTCAGTGGTGCACTTTCGAGAGAGAATTCAGTTGTCGTACTTTGGTGCGTATTTATAACTCTTTTAAAAAATTATATAAATATTTAAAGTTGAATTATTGTTAATATTAATATTTATATAAAATTTCTTAATTATTTAGTGCCAACCAAATTAATTTGTATTATTTTGTGTATATTTGTGGTTCCACACAAGCCTAGCAACTTGCTAGCTTGGAGCTAGTATGTACCATGCATGGTGCATGATACTATTCACACTTTGTGAGCTTATTTTGACTCAACCTAGAGCCAACCCTAAAAACCAAACTTAAAACCTAACTAAGTGGTCAAGTAGAACACCAAACACCCTCTTTAAACTCACAAAACATCAAACACCATACACCAAAACCTATTTTTTTAGAAGAATAATTCAGCCTATAATCATTTGTAACCACAACCCCTTCACCTCCCTCTCATGACCAAAACCCCTACATTTTCCTCTCTCCACTAGGAGTTTGTAACCCCTAACTTCTTCTCTCCCCCATTAGGCTGGCCATAACCCCCATCTCTTTACCTCCCCTATTCAAACCACCTGAAGAACATTTCTTCCTAACCCTCTTTCTTATATTTTCTATTTATAAACCATCTCCAAAATCTTTCTCCATTTCCCTCCACACCTCTATCTATACTGTTCTACCCAGACTGAATTCGAATTTAGCAACACCCCACCAATCCAGCCATAGCTCCCTCCACAGTAAGTATCTTTCTCTTAAATTTAGTATTATTATTTTATCTCCATTTTCCTTATACTTTCTCTTCTTAAACCTTCCATAAAAACTCACTCTAAGTTTCTCAAAATAGTCCCGCCATCAAAGGTGTCCAGGCTGAATCCGAAGTCAGCATAACTACTTCTCAGACCACCGCACTGCCTCAACAGCCTCCAAACCACCACCACAACACCCAAATATCCTTACCCTACCATCCTAGCATATTCTATAGTCACCACAACCCCTAGAACAAACTACACAAGCATCACAAGGAGCTACAGGGAGGAGAAGTCAAATCTGGAATTGTTTCGAAGAAGCTACGATTCGAGGCACTTTTAACATATTCTTCCAAAGATGTTAGTGATCAAAACTTTCTCCTTGAACCCCCTTAGATGTTCTAAATAATACTCTTTAGGTTCTATAAAGATTTTATTAACTTGTTATATATACTTTGCATGCTACACTAGGAAACCCGATACCAACCTAGTTTTTACCCGTAGTGAGCACCAACTTGTAATTCTTAATATATTCATAAAATAACTTTAAAATAAATTATTTTCTGATTTATACTTAATTTTACATATTTTTTTCATATTATAAATTATTTGTTTTAGAATTAAGATTGGTAGAAATTCATATGGGTATAGTGTTGAGCATGTATAAACACTAGATTAATGTAACTAGTTTATATCTTTATTATTATAAGGACTAATTTTCATGTTAAAAAAGTAATTATATATTATATTTTGGTTAATTTTAGAATTTTAATTAAAGTTTTTAAGGGTGTTATGCATAAGAATTCATGAAGAGTTTGTATTGGAAAGATGTCTTAAAAACTAGTCTATATCGACTAGCTTAGTTTTATTATTTTGTAATACATAAAATAGTAAGATAAATAGAAAAAATTATAAATTTTTACTTTAATTTTTAGAAATTATAATCATGTTTTTGGAGTTGGAACATTTGTATATTTTAGAAATAAATTTGGTTTATAATTGTACAGTTACTAGTACTAAATAAACTACTGTTTGGTTGTTATTGATTTAAGATAGAATTAAGAGTGCTTAAATAAGGGTTAAGGATAAATTTGGTTAGTTAAACATTATCTAATTGTGGAATCTAAGTTGTAACCTCTTTTATATATAGTGATAGGACCCGGGACATTGTCTCTTCTTAGCTTTATACCCTATCTTGGAGAAGGCAAGTACACTACATCTTTTACTAAACTGAACATGAACTATAACTTTGTATGTTGAACATTCAGGACATGATTTTTTCTTATTACCAGTTGCATTTACTTTTCCAAATAATTTATATTTAATTTCCGTAATTCGCTTTACTTTACACTAGTTGCCTTTACTTTCCACAGTTGTGTCTCTACTTATTCATGTTTTCTTTTGTGCATGGGATTAGGGAAAAGAATAGTTAAATATGTGATCAAAGCCCATAATGTAATATGAGTGGATAGCTTAATTCATATGTCACACCTGTGAATTTTGCCGAATCGGCTATATGCCATATCAGTTGCATTTATTTTTACCATCCTATCAGCCGATCATGTATTTACTATCTTTTCAGTTGTATTTACTTTTTACTTGAGCATGTTGCAGTCTATTTTTTTGCACCTTCCTTTATTACCATTTTTTTACATATATCTCTATTTGATAGTTCTATGTTACAACGTACATAAATTATAGGGTTGTACTTTGCTCATTTTCTGATTAGATCGTTGTAGGTGAATTGACTGAGGAGGAGTTGCTTTGCAACTCATACTATGGATCTGCTCCTAAGACACTAGCTCACATCCCAGAGGATGTCCCTGCTAAGGAATACCCTATAGCTTATCTTACATTTAGTATTTGATTTTGGTTTGTAATAAATAGTTAACATTCATTTTGCTGGATTTGTCTCCAGTTACTCTTGCTTTGGAAATGTAACTAAAATAACATCTTGGACTTATTTTAGTTTATCTCGATATAGATGATGTGATTATTATGATTCAATATATTATAATGATAATTGAAGGTTTAGAACAGCTTACTACGTGGTGTCTCACAGCGTCGACTGGATGTGTCCAACTCGTATCCGAATATTCATGAGTGGGTCATGAAAGTATTCAATAATGTTCTTCTTGGAAAACCAAGAGAAAGTGCGTCATAGTCAGTCAGCGCAATTTCTTCGCATTTGGCAATCTGACGCACTTTTCCTATGTTTCGTCAGTGGTATACTTTTCTTATGTTTGTTACTCGCGCACTTTCTTCCCTCTCCGTTTCCTTAGGGATGAAGCTTTGGTTGGTTTCTTAATTTTTATATTATTGATTTGTGTGCTCCTCGACTGACAAATTTCTCGATTATCGAGATTGACCTCGGATTATGTATTTTGTCTTTTAGCTAGCTTGCTTGCGCACTTTCTTTGAAAGTACGCCTTATTTGTAGCTCGCATATTTCTATTAAGTGTGTCGTATTGGTTAACTTGACAAAGTGTGCCATCCCTCTGTAGCTAGCGTACTTTATGCGTCCCTGACTTCATGAGACTTTATGCACCCCTGACTTTATGAGACTTTATGCGCCCCTGACTTCATGATTAACTAATTAAGTAACTAAAAGTGATAGTAACATTTGGAGGGAACATTATCCCGAGATCATGCCAATGAACCTTTCCATAGATATTAATTCTAAGTGCATTGTGGGCTGGCCACCACTGATATTGTATATCATTCACCTTAGTAGAGTGCAGTATCTGACATATTATAAATAACGTCTACTTTTTTATTATAGGAACATTGGAACCGCTAATACAATAATTTAGCACAGTGGCCCTATGAGGAACTTGTGCATCAGTGAAGTGCCTGTATATTCCTTTATTTTGGCTCAGTTAGCCCGTGTTCGGCAATAGCATGATCTGAGGATATCTATTATACATTATTCTGAGATAACCTCAGACTCCACAAATAGCAAGCCGTACAAGTATTTGGCCGATTTTATTAATTGGACTTGGTTGTGATTGTATTATTCTGTTAGTAGTCTAGGGTCATGGACTATCATAGTATGATGGTTCAACCCTTGTCCTTGTTTAGCTGTAGGGTTGGACCTCTATGCTAGGATATGCCATGGACCTAAACTACGACACAGAACACACACACACACACACACACACACACACACACACACACACACACATATATATGGGTAAACGGGATATGAGCCAAAGTGTTCATATTCCTACATGAGCCATGCACATGTGGACCAATAGGAATAGACTCCTACATCCCATGTGCACTAATACGCTATATATATATATATATATATATATATATATATATATATATATATATATATATATATATATATATATATATCTTGGGTTTTTGGTTCTCCTTTTGTGTTTCCTTGTGGTACTTACTATTTGGGGTCTAACCCCACTAGTTTTGCATGGCGCTAGCACCTGAGGATCCATCTTACTTTCCCCCAACTCATGGCGCATACCAGAAATATGGTCGCAGAGGATAACGAATGGCTTTTCTTCTTCCCTGTTCATCATTGTACATTTATTTTTTTTAGGCGTTTAGCCACCGACACATGTTAGCCGACACATCTAGATATTAGTCTCCTTACATGACTGTATTAAATCAGACTGCAGCTGATCACTGTCTACCAGCTTCTTATTTGCACAGCTGGTCTCCAGCATATTCTGATATGGCATTTGGGATGCCTTACTGCTTATTCAAAAATATGCTATTTTATTGCTTCTTATTTAAATAATTGAGATATAGAAGTTCTTGACCCTAGGAGACATATTGTAGCATACACCCCATTGTCTAGTTACAGCCGTGATTGCAGTAAGACGTATAGTATCTTGTATATGGTAGCTTGTCGTGTACGTCTCTGTATTTTGGTATTGGGGCATGACAATGTTTTAATGGTGGCCCATGCAGGCCAGTTCTACAAACTTGTGGGGTATCATGGTCATAGGAGTCTCAATCAAACACGATCCTTCTTAAAATTCTGAATTCGTCCTCTTCGATACTCAGCCTGAAATTTCCCAAACTGGTTACTTCCTTGTTCCTTCTCATCCTGTACTTGATTGTTTCTTATGCTCTTCTTGAGGGCTTCTCCTTCCCCCGATGCTGCAGCAATAAGAGAGACAGAGTTGCCAGTGGAATGAGGTCCTACAGGACCATAACCAGAGATCCAAGTTGAGCCTACAATAAATGGGACAGAGCAGTGTAGAAGCATAAAAAATACGCTGGATGGCTATGCGCAGCATATTGATGCAGAGCAGCGTAAACAGAGGCCTTCAGAGCCATCAAGCGTGCAACAGAGCTTTCTCCGCCAAACACAACATGAAATATAAGCTCAACGTAAGGCAGTACATCCAAACCGCTTCAGCGTAAACATGGTGCTTTATCGACTCCTGGGCGTAAAACCCATCCTCTTGCAACGCAGCATTGAAGTATATGAGAGACGCTTCGTATTCTCCGAAGTGAACCTGTCAGATCCTGCAATAAACCTGACGTCTGGACTTCTGACAAAGGGATACTGCTCGACTACCCAGGGATACTGCTCGACTACCCAGACGACGGCTATAATGATGGCAACGCACTGTGACCCAGGCTGTCATTTACCGCCATCTCCTTTGTGTAAACTGCTTTTACGTGCACAAAGGGATACGCTGCCTTGTTTTACACAGGCAGACATGAGCTATTTACGCTCTGCAGTAGACAAACCGCCTGCCACATCAAAAGCTGCACTCCGTACGGGGCTCGAGGCACGTCTCTACGTCTAATGCACAGAGCGATGATAGTTGCTCGAGACACGTCTCTACGTCCAATGCACAGAGCGGTGACAGTTTTTCAAGGCACGTCTCTGCGACTGATGCGCAGAAGGGCTGCAGACCTTCAAAAACACGCTTCCGCATTTAATGCACAGGATGGTGGCAAATCTCGGCATTTAATGCAAGAGATTTGATTATATCTTCAAAAGCCATAATTTCGGCTAAGACGTCCACATCAGCACTCTGGCACGGTACGCAGGGGCTTCTACGCCCATTCAGCTCCGGTGCTCACTCGGCTTCTACGCCCACTCGACCTCTATGACCACTCGGCTTCTACGCCCACTCGGCCTCTATGACCACTCGACTTCTACGCCTATTTTCGGCTTCTATGCCTGCTTAGCTTCTACGCTATGGTGACAGACATTGGCTTCTACGCCCACCTCTTCTACACGAGGGATACCTACCTACGTGGCTTCTATGCCATGATCTTCGTAGCGATTATACGCGTTTTGTTCCTTAGTTGGACCCGCGTCACACGCTCATTCAAAGGATCATCTATACGTAGGCATTGGTTATTTTAACCGTTGTGTAAAAGGGTGCTGTACTTTCCACTCCTCAGTTTCTACACCGACGGAGTGGTCACTGTCACTAAAACTCTATAAATAGAGACCTCTATCAATGAGAAACAAGATCGGAAAATTGGTCAAGAAAACCAATATCAGATCTACGGTCGACAAATTGGTCAAGAAAACCAATATCAGATCCAAGGTCGAACTTCCAAGAAAGATCAAACCAGAGGTCAAGAGAGAGAGAGAGAGAGAGAGAGAGAGAGAGAATCCGGAGCTCAGGCAAAGAGCAGGGATCGACGACTTTGGCATCGTACATCCACCCTCTTTTGCAACCTTCGAAGCTGCTTCCTGTCTTCTACGGCACTTCTTCATCATCGTGTGGTCCAAGGGCTAAAGTGATCGACTGTAGATCAGACACCTATAGCAATATTTATCCAGATTAAATAAATTATACTCCCACATCCTCGTATAGGATCAAATTATACAAGTTTGTTTGTAAACCAAAGAAGGCGGATTTCGTGTAAACTCCATCTTGAATACATTTTTATTCTTTCGTTTTCCACCACAAACAAGATGGCGACTCTGCTGGGGACGTCTTTCTCTTCTGATGAGGAAGTAATTGCTCAACACGATGCGGTATCTGTAGGAACCATAAAGAAGACACTAGTCGTCCAATTCAACCAGTCTGCCTACGAAGACATGCTTCGAACCGGGGGTAGCTCTTACCCTCTCTCCGTCCAAGACAACAAGAAGCTGCGCAAGGTCTGGATGCCCAAGACATCCTCTACCATTCCTGTGGACTCCGATCTCTCCGATCTCTCCGACCTCTTCGACCAATGAGGTTGTAGCATTGCTCCCTCCGTGCCCTGCACGTAAAATTCAGTCTCCCGCTACGCGCGGTACAGACGAAACTTCGGGCAAAGCCTCAGCGCTAACCCATAAGTATCCACTGCGCTCTACGCGTAGAAACCAGTCTCCCGCTACGCGCGGTACAGACAAAACTTTAGGCAAAGCCTCAGCGCTAACCCAGAGGTATCCACTGCGCTCTACGCATAGAAACCAGTCTCCCGCTACGCGCGGTACAGACAAAACTTCTGATGATGCCTCAGCGCCAAATTGGAAGTACAAATCACGCTCCGTACGCAAGACAACATCTGACCTCTACGGGGAACCAGATGAGCACTGTGATTTCTGCGAGGGGAAGCAAACGGCAGAGTACTCAACTTCTCGGTCTTTACGCCAGCGAGGGAGCAATCTGCCTACTCTCCGGATTACGCGGAAAGCCGATGGCCGATTGAGGACCTCTTCAGCTTTACGCCAGTCTGAGCAGATCTCCAAATTATGCCAGGTGAAGTCCCACGGTGTAAAGCAAGCTCAGATTGCGGAAAGACACCCTCTCCGGGGATTATCCGCCACCCAGATGGCCAACCTGTTGTACACAGGTGGCACAGGGAAAACCATGGTGCCCAGTCTCCGCATGCCCACTGGTGGGAACAGAAGGAACAAGCCGTCGTCTTCTTCTTCTACTCCTCATGACTTGCGCAAATATCTAATCCAGAAGCATAAGGAAAGGGGACCTTCCAACATGTATATTACGCCCCCTGGCGAGCAATGTTGTAATAGTCATAAGATTGTGATTGACTGCTGCTGTTCTAAAGCAAAACGGTCAGTTTTCGACCGATTGAGCTACTCTCTGTCTTTCCAGGAAGAAGAGCCCGCACATGCATCCGTGAACATGGCTTCGCATATACCTGGAGGAAGCTCAGGCTCAAGACGTCCGTCCTCTAGAACTCCGAGCCGAAGGAGATCTAACATGCTCCTCAGAGACACTGAAGATGGGGTGTTCCAGAATACTCGTTCAAGGTCACAACAACTGACTTCGTACTCCTCTGATTTCGACGCTGGGGGTTACCATTCCCCCGAATCAAATACTGAGAGTATAGAGTCGACTTCTGCAACAACCTATACGCATCCTTCGATGATGCCTAGGGAAATGGGAGTTTATACCATTGAAGATGAACGCGAGGAAGCTTCGCCGTCAGGAAACGCGGAATAACGCATCACTATACTGGAGACATCTCTGAAATAAATGCAATCCATAATGGAGAACATGCACCAGATGATGCTAACTCAGCACGCAACTGCCATGGCTCAAGCATCGATCCCACCAACTCAGATGCGTGTGGGGCTAGACTTACCACCATCCAACCCGAGCCAAGAGCCTGCTCTAGATCAAGAGTCAGCAGTTCCTCCGCTTCCTCACTCATAGAATGCATTACCTCCCATTGGAGTTATGATACAACCAACTCCGCACTACACCGTAGTCCCGCTTCCGACTGAAAATCCGATACAGGCAGTACGGGAGTTGAAAGCCCAGTTTGACGCCTTGAAGCACAAAGATTAGCTCAAGAAACTGGGAATCAACCAGCCTTACCCAGCGATCTGGGAAGAGGTCCCTTTCCCTCCGAGGTACAAACCTCAGACTATGGATCTGTTCGAGGGAAAAACATCACCAAGTCAGTACATGAACTATTTCAGTATGATGACGGTGTTGCTACAAGGGAACGATGCCCTCCTCACTCGGGTGTTCAAAGGCTGCCTCTCAGGAGTAGCCTATCAGTGGTACCGTAGCTTGGCGGACAACTGCACTACTTCCTTCGAGGACTTCCAAAGCTTTATTCTTCACGCGATTCTACGAGGGAGGAATGGACATGTCTATGTCCTCTCTCATCAAAGTCAAGCAGAGGGAAAAGGAGGACGTTCGCACCTTCGTCGAATGTTTTCGTCAGGCCACCTTACAGATGCCCCCAGGAGTTCCAGACTCTGCGTTAGTAGACATTTGCAGGAAGAACCTCATTCCCGTAGTCTCGGTGTTTACAGGACCATATCAGTTCCATGATTGGCCCTCGTTCATCATCTCGGCAGTAGCCGTCGAAGACAACAGTCGCAAGGCGTGCGACAATGGCATCATGATCTCCGCCTCTGACAGAGGCAAAAGGTCATCTTCTAGCAGCGACCATCCTCGCAGCTCCAAGGGAAAAGAAGCTCTGACGATCAATATGGCCAGACAAAAGACTGCGGCAACCGCACAAGCGAGACCCGGGACCTCCAGGCCCGTCGAAGTCTACTCTTTCGACGACGACGATATCCCAAGTATATTCGAGTGTCTCGTGAAAAGTGGCAAGATCACCCTTCCGGAGCTAAGACGGCCCCAAGAAATCGGCAGTACTAACGACCCCAAATACTGCATCTTCCACAGATATGTGCACCACCCGACAAAGGCGTGTTACATACTGAAAAGGAAGATCCAGGGGTTAATCGATGCTAAAGCCATCACTCTGCACAACACCGAGAAGACGGTCACGCCAACATGATCTCTCTGCGGTTTGGCAACCTGCCTTCCCAAGAAGTCTCGAACGGTATCACACCTATTTCCCGGACCACGATGAACATCGTCAATCTCCCTCCGGCTAGGGGTCAAAATCATGACCTGGTACCCCTAACCACCCGGCAGGGCGAGATTATGTGGGTTCATCCGGATTTGGTGTCAGAGCTCGAGAAGGAGACTAAAGCTACTAAGGCTACGTCTAGAAAGAGCTCCAAATACAAACCATGCCATATGGTCGTAACTTCTTCGCCATCAGACGAAGACGAGGTATTTGCTGCAACCCGTTCAGGGAAAGCCTACCTCAACGACTATGGAGCAAGTCAGGAAGATGCACCGGCGGACGCTGCTGCCAAACCTTCAGGACCAGACCCCGTCGTACCAGATGTCGGTCCTTCAAAACCAACTCCGACGGACAAGGGGAAGCAAAGAGAAGTGCGCTTTGATAAACCTGTGAAAAATATTCCAAACAAAGGTTTAGAGAAGCCATACAACTTTGACATACTGGCCCAACTGGCTAATACACCAGCCAGGCTGTCCATCTTCGAGCTACTCAGGCTCTCCCAAGACACTCGTCTAGCCCTGAGTGAAGCACTGATGCAGGCGGAGGCATGCTTGACCCAGCTCAAGTCCTCCGACGAAGAACCGGTGGCATGTCCTTAATGCCACAGTGTAATGGAAGTGGTCCTAAATATCACTTTCACTCAAGACGATATGCTATTAAAACATAACAGGCATGACAGGCCCCTCTATTACACCGGGTACGTCGGTTCCATGGAGGTCGATCGGATTCACATAGATCCGGGATCGTCGATCAGCATCATTCCTCACAGTCTGCTCAGACCGCTGAGGATTCCTACCAGCGAATTGGCTTACACCTCCACTATAATCGTGGATTTCAACGCCGAAAGAAGTAAGCCATTGGGGAAAATTTGCCTGAGGATCCAGATTGGCAACCTCAGATCGGTGGCCACATGTTACGTCATCGATTCAGAGGTGTCCTACAATATTTTGCTGGAAAGACCGTGGATCCACGACCATAACATCGTTCCTTCAACTCTACATCAATGCCTCAAATATGTAGACCCCCAAGGAACAGTACAAACGGGGGTTGCTGACCTAAACCCGTTTAAAGGAGTAGAATCCTACTATTCCGATGCCATGTTGTACTCTCAAGACCACACGAAAGAAGGGTCAGGCGAGGCAGAGAAGGAATCCCACCGGGAGCCAGAAGAACCCTCTGCCGCACTACCGCTGTCAATCAAGGTGAAAGGACGAACCACTCGTCCAAAAGCCATGGAGCCTATGGCTATTCACCTGAACAAGACCAAGTCAGAAAAATGGAGTGATCCTCTAGTGATCACTTTAAACCAGAAGCCTCCACCCTTGGTCATCAACCTTCGGCGCGACAGGCAGCCGACCGATGTAAATACAACCAGGAACGGAGTTCCAGATGATAATAAACATCCTCTTTTCCAGTATATTGACGCTCAAATTCCAAATCAGGAATCCACTCCCCGTGACGAGGTAGAACCCATAGCACAAAAATTCTTGGAAGTTATGAACTCCTACCGTCCATATATCTGGGAAGTAGCGTCATCATCCAATATCGTCATGACGTATGGACCATATGAGGATTCTATCTTCATTGTCCCGCCTACCTGTAGCAGCCAGCGATTAATAGTCTTCGGCCGCATGTGCAATCAACCGGCTATCCAGGAAGATCCTTTCAATGACGATGCTGAAAAAATGCAAGTTTACCGATACAGCCCGTAAGCGTTGAGGATCATGCAAACATGGGCTACGACTTGGAGCGGAAGCCAGGCCTCAACTACGGAAGAGGCAGACGAACGCCGCTGCGCGGCGACCCCCGCTATCAGCAAACTTGTTTCGGGTTAGGGTATGCCACCTCCCTTACGACTTCTAAGTCAGACGAGGACATCTTCTCCTCTTCCCAGAACGGCTCGTCGCCCTCCGACTCACCTGATGCTCTCGAACAAACACTATCAGTGAATATGGTAGTGGCAGATCCCTTTGAAGCAGATGAACAGGATCCTGAGCCGTTTAAGAATGACTCTTGGGCCCAACAAATGGATACGCAGTAGGAATTCCGCTTCGAGCAAAGGGAACCTCCCACCAAAGACGAAGTTATCCAGGTTGACGTTGGGGGTGAACTTTCGCCAAAGCCGATATTTATCAGTAACCATCTTTCCCCAGCTGAAAGGGAAGAAGTTATCCAGCTGATAAAAGAGTATATCGACGTCTTTGCATGGGATTATGATGACATGCTAGGCCTTGACCCAAAGGTGGCTACTCACAAACTCAACATATTGACCGATTCAAATCCTGTGAAGCAGCACCAACGCCGGTTCTGCCCGGATATGATGGACGCCATCGAAGCTGAAGTCAAGAAGTTGATAGCCTGCGGTTTCATCCGGGAAGAACAACATCCCAACTGGGTCGCCAACGTTGTCCCAGTCATGAAGAAAAATGGGAAAATACGTATCTGCATCGATTACCGAGATCTGAATGCGGTCTTCCCCAAGGATGAGTTCCCTCTTTCCATCACGGATATCATGATCGACAACACCTGCGGTTTTGAACGCATGTCTTTCATGGACGGATTCTCAGGATATAATCAGATCAAGATGCATCCCGAAGACGAGAAGCACACTGCCTTCCGGACCCCGTTGGGGGTATATTGCTATACGGTCATGCCCTTCAGATTGAAGAACGCCGGGGCTACATACCAACGGGCTATGAGTAACATATTCCATGAGCATTTACGCAAAATAGTAGAATGTTACGTGGACGACATAGCCGTCAAGAGCCGCCTCAAAGATGATCACATTCAAGACTTGAGGATGGTATTCGAGTTAATGCGCCAACATCAACTCAAGATGAACCCTACGAAGTCCTTTCTGGGTGTATCTAGTGGCAAATTCCTGGGATTTGTCATTACCGCCAAAGGCATCCAAGTGGACCCTGACAAAGTCCAGGCCATCGTAGAAATGCTACCGCCCCACAATCTGAGGGAACTCCGGGGATTTCAAGGCCGTCTGGCTTATATCCGGAGGTTCATATCCAACCTCTCGGGGAGATGTCAGCCCTTTTCTCATCTCATGAAGAAAGGTGTATCCTTCATATGGGACGAAACCTGTCAGCAAGCGTTCGGAGATATCAAACGCTATCTCACCAATCCGCCAGTTCTGGTGCCTCCCGTCATGGGAAGACTATTCTTGCTATACGTCCGAGCGATGGATCATTCGCTAGGAGCTCTTCTCGCACAGAAGAACGATATGGGTCATGAACAGGCTATCTACTACCTCAACAGGATGATGGTCGGAGCCGAACACCGGTATAACCCAGTGGAGAAAGAATGCTTGGCTCTGATGTTCGCTATCCAGAAGATGCGGCACTATGTTACCTGCCAGACTATTCATATCATCTCCAGGATCAACCCTCTTCGAGTACTGATGAGCAAGCGAAGTGCTCTTAATTCCCGACTCGCGACTTGGGCGATGCTGTTAACACCATATGATATGGTATACGTCCCACAGAAGTCCATCAAAGGCCAAGCGCTGGCCGACTTCCTAGCTGCTCATCCGATCCCGGAGGCCTCCAAATTATACGAGGACATCCCTGACGAAGTTGCAGAATGTAATTTCATAATGGAAAGTGACGCATGGCAACTGTTCTTCGACGGCGCCTCCAGGACTGGTCCCAAGGGAAACGTGGTTTCAGGGGTAGGAATCGTCCTGGTCACTCCTGATAAACTCGTCATCTACCGAGAATATTCTCTTAGCGAGCCATGCTCCAACAATGTGGCAGAGTACAACGCTCTGCTAATCGGGCTCCAAGTCGCCAAAGAGCTGGATGTCGAGTCCCTGGAAGCTTTCGGTGATTCTCTGCTTATAGTCAATCAAGTTAGGGGAATATATGAAGTCCGGAATCCAGACCTCATCTCCTATCACCAAGCAACGGTCGAGATAGCCATGACATTCAAAGGGTTCTTCTTAGAGCATGTACCTCGATCTCAGAATCTGGAAGCTGATGCCCTAGCCAGTCTAGCTGCGGATTTAGCCACTCCTATAAGAAAACATGATTTGGTAATCCTTCTTAACAGAGATTTATTCTGTGTGAAGAACAACTTTCACATAGAATGCAGCTACGCTGTGAACACAGATCCCCCTAGAAGAGATTGGAGAAGTCCCTTCATAGATTTCGTCGCATACGGAATCTTGCCGGAGGACCCCAAAGAAGCAGTATCCGTCAAAAGACGATCATTACGCTTCTACTTCGATGCATCTTCACAATGCCTATATCGCCGGACTGCTATTGAGATATCTCTCTAACGACGAAGCACAGTAGATTATCCGGGAAGCTTACAACGGCGTGTGCGAAGCACATCAACCCGGTCCTAAGCTACAGGATCGTATCAGGAGAATGGGCTATTACTGGCCCACTATGATCGCAGACGCGATCAACTATGCAAGACAATGCAGAGCCTGTCAGGTTCATGCAGACTTCATACATCAACCGTCTGAATATCTACATCCTACGGTTGCATCCTGGCCTTTCGAAGCATGGGGTATGGATATCATTAGTCCTATTCACCCGTCTTCTTCCAGAGGTCACCGGTTCATACTGGCCATCACGGATTACTTCTCCAAATGGGCAGAGGCGATCCCTCTTGCTGAGGTAAAGGCGTCTAATGTAATCAGCTTCATCAAGCATCACGTCATTTATCGCTTTGGGATTCCCCGAAGGATAATCCATGACAATGGGCCTCAGTTCATCAGCCAAGCGTTTCATCAATTTTGCGATAAAAATCGGATACATAATATTGTCTCTACGGCATATTATCCAGCTGCTAATGGTTTGGCGGAAGCTTTCAACAAAACCATTATCAAACTCTTGAAGAAGTTCGTCTCTGCAAACAAAAGAGATTGGAATGAGAAGCTGGGCGAATGCCTCTGGGCATACCGCACAACGGTACGAACACCGACAGGTTGTACCCTATTTTCACTGGTCTACGGGAGCGAAGCAGTTCTCTCTATTGAAATCCAGATCTCGTCACTCAGGATAGCCGTGACTAATGAGCTGACTCAAGAAAAGAATGACCTGTTAAGGCTTCAAGAGCTAGAAGGATTAGACGAGAAACGCCTCCAAGCTCAACAGCGCATCGCGCTCTACCAAGCACGCATTTCCAAAGCTTTCAATCATAAAGTAAAGGAAAGAGTGTTCAAAGTCGGCGAGCTAGTTTTAGCCGTAAGAAGGCCGATGATCCTTACTCACAGGAGTAAAGGCAAATTCTAGCCCAAGTGGGAAGGCCCTTATGTGATCGAGACAATATTCTCAAACGGCGCTTAATGGTTAGCCCAGCCTAATGGAGACCTGTTAATGGCTCCTATCAACGGTAAATTCCTGAAAAGTTACTATGCTTAACCTCCCCTGCTCAAGTGGAATATAGCGAGAAACTCAATTCTGACAAAACTACTTCCAAAACAAAACTAGTTGGGTCATATTCTATCATGTCCGTATGACCTCTGAATAGATATGTCCTGCTAGAAGGTTATCAAGAGTCTATCACGTTCATACTACCTCTGATATCACTCTCGCCCAAATCGGTCATTTACATTCCGAAATGATGGGTTCATAAAGTCAGAAAAGATTCACTTTATTTATTCCCAAAAAGAGCAGAATTATATTTGGGAAGCAAAAAGAAGAAAGGGTACATCATTGTGGGGGAGCGGTCAGATCGTGAATCAGCTGTACCAGTATAACTATCCTCTCATCCCTGGAAACTAAGGCATCAGCGCGGGCCCGCTTCAGCCGTGCCTCGGGATTGTTCATAAAGGACAGTTCGGCCCTTGCCCGAAGAGAGCCAGCACGGGCAGCTTTTGCGCGTTCCAGATCCTATCGTGCTGTGCTCAGTCGACCAGTCGCTACATCTAGACCCGCCAACGACTGAGAAGCCCACTCCTCTGCCGGGGCGAGTTTTTTCTTCAACTTGTGGGCCCTCGCTACGTTCCCTTCATGCTCGGATTGGCACTTCGTCTGAAGAGCAAGAGCCTCCTCCACGACAGCTTTTCTTTCATCCATCTCCAGCTTATGCGCTTTGATGGAGTCATCTAGGCTTTCCAGCTGTTTAGTAAGCCGCACAGTCATGAGGTCATATCTGGCCTGGACCTCAGCTTCAAGGCTGCCCCGAGCCAGCTGCAAGTATTCGTTAATAGGTTGCTCCAAACCATTAACCACCGCCTCCAGGGCGTCAACTACCCCAGAATCGCCGAACTCCCTGACCGCCCCGATCGGAAACTGATAAGCCTTCTTCAGACGCTCGAAGTCTAGATTCTTCACCAACACCATTGATATCAGCATTTTCAAACTGGTATAAAAGAGGCTGGTGTATTGCTCGGTCAGCGCAACTAGATCTGATTGGACGCCAGGAGTGGCCGCGATATTGGCGAGTCCCCCTCCAGGAATGATTGCAGACGAGATAGCCACAGCCGCCGCCTCGACGGGTGGTACGACCAAAGGAGGTGCGACAACGATGGTCGAAGTCATCGGCATACCCACGAGAGGCGAGATCACGATAACGGGTTCATCCTCCTCTTGAGGTGACAAAACCACTCCGGGCGAGCTGGCCCCCGAAGATCTTTCCTCCTCGAAGTCAGGCGCCTCCGTATCATCGCCAGGAGCCCGAGCAGAGCCAGAAGGCGCTTCAACGCTATACTCCCCGTGGACGCCATCCCCTGAGAAGAGGACAAGAAAGTTGATATCAATATGATGGTAATCTTTCTAAGAGGAGACATAAAGGTGACATTTACCCGTTGTTTGTGGTATTAAACGAAAGAATGAAAGTGTATTTCAATGACGGAGTTATAAGAGGCCCGCGCCCTTTGGTTTACAAACAAACTGGTATAATATAATCCTATACGAGGATGTGGGAGTACAATTTATTTAATCTGGGTATAAATTGCTATAGGTGTCTGATCTGCGATCGATCACTTTAGCCCTTGGACTACACGATGTTGAAGAAGTGCCGTGGAAGACAGGATGCAGCTCCGGAGGTTGCAAAGGAGGGTGGATGCGCGATGCTGAAGGTCGTCGCTCCCTGTTCCTTGCCCGAGCTCTGGGTTCTCCTCTATCTCTCTCTATCTCTCCTCCTTTATCTCTGGTTCGATGACCTTGTCCGATCTAATTCTTCGACCTTTGATCTTGTACTGGTTTTCTTGACCAATTTTCTGACCTTTTTCCCCATTGATAGGGATCTCTATTTATAGAGTTTTGATGACAGTGACCACTCCGTCGGTGTAACAACCGAGGAGTGGACAGTACATCACCCTTTTACACAACGGTTTAAAATAACCAATGCCTGCATGTAAATGACCTTTTGAGTGAGCATGTGACGCGTGTCCAACTAAGGGGACAAAATGCGTATATCTGCTACGAAGATCACGGCGTAGAAGCCACGTAGGTAGGTATCCCTTGTGTAGCAGGGGTTGGCGTAAAAGCCAAGCGACTGTCACCTTGGCGTAGAAGCCAAAAATAGGCATAGAAGCCGAGCAGGCATAGAAGCCGAATGGGCATAGAAGCCGAACAGGCATAGGAGCCGAACAGTCGGAGAGACCGAGAGGGTGTTGGAAGCCGAGGGAGCACTGATCCTGAGCGGGCGTAGAAGCCACTGCGTACCGAGTCGAAGTGCTGATGCGAACGTTTTAGCCGAAATTACGGTTTTCGAAGATGTAATCAAATCTTCTACAGAGATTTGTCATCATCTTGTGCATTAAATACGGAGACGTGCTTTTGAAGGTCTGCAGCCCTTCTGTGCATCCGTCGCGGAGACGTGCCTTGAGGGAAACTGTCACTGTTCTATGCAATTAGATGTAGAGACGTGCCTCGAGTCCCGTACGAAGTGCAGCTTTTGATGTGGCAGCGGTTTGCCTTACTGCGGAGCGTGAAACAGCTCATGTTCGCCCGTGTAAACAAGGCAGCGTATTCCCTTGTACGCGAAAGAGCGGTATATGCTGAGGGGACTTCAGTAGACGACGGCTTGGTGATATTTTAACCAAATTCTCTGCATTAAATGCAGAGATCCGCCATCATACTGTGGAGCGCGTCCCGAGGGGTCTGCCACCGTTTCCAGTCGTCGTTTGGGTAGCCGTGCAGTACTTTTTGTCAGGAGTCAGAGGCCAGGTTCACCGCGTGACTTGACAGGTTCATTTCGGGGAAGACGAAGCGTTCCTCGTACGTTTTAACGCTGCTTTGAGAGCGGCTGGGTTTTACGCCATGGAGGCGATGAAGAACCCTGTTTTACATTGGATGGCTTCGAAGGCCTCTGCTTACGCTGCTCTGTATCGAGATGCTACGTAGATCATTCCAGCGTATTTTTCATGCTTCTACAAGACCCCCTTCAAAGCTTTTAAATTCCTCGGAATTTGAAACACTTTGAAAGAAGCATGAACGGCCCTTCGTAACTCAAAATATTTCTGAATGGAGCGTTGAAACGGTCGGTACTGACTTTATGGCGGATTTATTGGGGACCGTTGTGGTCTCTTTCGCCTATAAAAGGCTGGGGGGGTGAACCTGTTCTCACCACATTCCCATTGTCATGCAGAGATGATCGCCGGAGCTCGTCGGGTCGATCTGAGGAAGAAGGAGATCATTTTCTTCCAGCATGTAAGGAGCCAAAAAAGACGGCGTCTTCGAGCGAGTGTCCACTGCAACTGTGGATCACGGAAGGATATCTTAGCCTCCCTTGCTCGGGATAATCAGCAACTTTGTATGGCGTTGCTTCTGGCGAGAAGAACGGTCGTATTAGACCACACTGCTTGCAAGCAGTGCCTTCTCTCGTTGCCTCCGGTGATGAGAGTCAGACAGACTCGTTCTATCCCGGCTTGAGCGGTGCACGGAGCTTGGGACCTGCAAAATCTATGCAAGCCCCAACTCTGTCGTCCTCCGCCGTCGACCATCTGCTGGAGAAGATGGATGAAGACCTTGTAGAGGGGACTTCCCTCATATGTAATCACGAAGATGAAGAAAAACCCCTGTAGACAGGATTTCCCTCATATGTAATTTATGATTTTAAATAAAGTCGTCTTTTTCTCCATATGATCGTCTTTGCCATACGTTGCTTGTGAAGTCTGGATATGTGCAGCTTCGACACGTCTGAATTTTTACGCCGACTCTGATAGAAAGGGTATTAGGCCCCGTCTTCTACGCGTAGCGAATAGTCCATAGAACGCCGCTGAGCGTCTTTAAGCATTTAGAACTGTCCTGTTGCTAGGACTGAGGGACGGCATAGAATTTTGAACTGTTGCTTCTCTGACAAGCAGGATTTTGTTCAGACTTCGTCTTCAAGAATGATCTCTCGAAACTCCCTTGGAACAGGGTCGAGGTTTTTGGCTATCAAATTGAGTTACCACCTTGATAGACGGGATGTTCAGACTGGAGTCTGGATGAACCTCCAATTTTGGACCCGAGAAGAGTAATTTCTCAATGTTTGAACTCTGTATGCTTCGGGTACTTGGGATGCTCTGGGTCAAGAACGAGTATCTTCTGTGTGAACTCTTTTGCAATTGACCGCCTTGGGGATTGTTCGGATATGCGAAAAGTCGTGGAGCATGAAATCATCAGTCTGTAGCCTCTGAGCGTAAAAACACCACCGAGCGCGAAATCGTAGACTTGTGGTTCCTGAGCGTGAAGTCATAGGTTTGTTGCCTCTCGAGCATAAAAGCTACCGAGCACAAAGGCATCCGGGCATAAACCATAGACTTGTAGCTGTCGAACATAAAGCCATAGATCTGTTGCTGTCGAGCGTAGAAAAGCTCCTTTAGCGCAGAACTGTAGATCTGTAGCCTGTGAGCGTAAGAACACCATCGAGCATGAAATCGTAGACTTATGGTTCCTGAGCGTAAAGTCATAGGTTTGTTGCCTCTCGAGCATAAAAGCTACCGAGCACAAAGGCATCCGGGCATAAACCGTAGACTTGTAGCTGTCGAACGTGAAGCCGTAGATCTGTTGCTGTCGAGCGTAGAAAAGCTCCTTTAGCGCCGAACTGTAGATCTGTAGCCTGTGAGCGTAAGAACACCATCGAGCGTGAAATCGTAGACTTATGGTTCCTGAGCGTGAAGTCATAGGTTTGTTGCCTCTCGAGCATAAAAGCTACCGAGCACAAAGGCATCCGGGCATAAACCGTAGACTTGTAGCTGTCGAACGTAAAGCCGTAGATCTGTTGCTGTCGAGCATAAAAAAGCTCCTTTAGCGCAGAACTGTAGATCTGTAGCCTGTGAGCGTAAGAACACCATCGAGCGTGAAATCGTAGACTTGTGGTTCCTGAGCGTGAAGTCATAGGTTTGTTGCCTCTCGAGCATAAAAGCTACCGAGCACAAAGGCATCCGGGCATAAACCGTAGACTTGTAGCTGTCGAACGTGAAGCCGTAGATCTGTTACTGTCGAGCGTAGAAAAGCTCCTTTAGCGCAGAACTATAGATCTGTAGCCTGTGAGTGTAAGAACACCATCGAGCGTGAAATCGTAGACTTGTGGTTCCTGAGTGTGAAGTCATAGGTTTGTTGCCTCTCGAGCATAAAAGCTACCGAGCACAAAGGCATTCGGGCATAAACCGTAGACTTGTAGCTGTCGAACATGAAGCCGTAGATCTGTTGCTGTCGAGCGTAGAAAAGCTCCTTTAGCGCAGAACTGTAGATCTGTACTCCTGAAAAGAAAATTTCTTCGGGTGTGAGGTTTTGCGGATCTGTTGCCTCTGAGCGTAAACTGAGCGCCACCGAGCGTGAGATCGTCGATTTGGTATCTGCTGAGCGTAAACTCGTAGGTTTGTGGCCTCTCGAGCATAAAAGCTACCGAGCACAAAGGCATCCGGGCGTAAAACCTAGACTTGCAGCTTGCAAGCGTAAAATTGTAGATCTGTTGCTGTCGAGCGTAGAAAGCTCCTTTAGCGTAGAACCCGCTGAACCGTCTTGCACGAAAAAAATCTTTCGAATTCGCTGACTGTCCGTTTTTCGAGGGTAGTGGGCTGACGTAGCATCCAATCATAACCAACTCTTAATTACGAGATCCGGTTGGGGTCTCGAGGGGTTCGTCCGAGGATTCGAGGAGTCGACTCGGACCGTATATATATACCCCAAGCTTTTGAGAGAAAAAGCTTTTTATCTGTCTTCTGCGAAAGAGAGCTTTCGACTGTTCGAGTTTTCCTTCGTTCCTTCTCCGAGCACTTCGAGTCCTCAGAAATAGCATCGAAACAAACTCCCTCTACCAAGGAAAAGAGCGCAGGTTCCTCGTCTCGTCCTTCGGTACCGGCGAGAGAATCTTCGGTCGGGCGAGGTGAACCTCCTTCCGAGAGGAGTATTCCGCCGACGAGCAGTGCACCTGGCTTTAGAGGTAGAGCCTTTTGGGATGACACAAACGACGAAAAATCCTTCGCACATGTTGAACGTGACCGCGCTAGGTCGTCTTCTGTGCTGATAGCCTCTTTTGAGGAAGATGATGCACGGAGACGTTTTCATCTTTTACGCCATATTTCTAATGTGCTAGCGTAAGAACTTTATATTTTCGTAGCTCTGAGCGTAAAAGCTCTGGCTAACGAAAATCGGGGTATATCGTAAATTTTGAATTTTATGCTTGCGGAGGAGACTTCTGGCGTATAGAGACCAAATTTGCGCAATCTTGGCGTAAAGCACAGACTGTCATTTTCTTTTGGTCTGCACTTGTGCAAGATTTGTAATGACCTATTTTCCTTGCACTTTTGCAGTTGATTTGGGTGAGTCACCGTTGGCTGAGGTGATGGGCTCTACTGCCGGGATGCTGCACTCGAACTACCTGGAGGATCTGTCCCATGTGGCCTTTCCCATCTCTGGACCCCAGTACCCTGAGGGCAGGGCGTTTCTGATATCGGCCCAGGGTGAGCGAATGCTGTTGAGCATGATCAATGGTGAACCGCTGACACATGTAGACGGGGAGCAGTACATAAAGCCGACTTTCCTCTTTGGGGACATGATCGATAAGCAGTCCCAGACGAAACCCAAGAGGGAGCCTTGGGTCTTTCCTGCCGGGAATTTGGTCTTGTATCTGCCGACGATGCCGAGGGATTATCCTATCTCGGCTTTCTCCCATGCGACGCATCCTAGGAAGATGTCGTGGAAGCTGACTCCTGATCTTCACGGGAAGCCTGGGAAGATCTTTCATCTGAAAGGAGCTGACCAGGGGTCTTTTGTCAGTCGCCCCTCCGGCGTTATGACGCTGTTCCGGGGTCTGTGCCCGGGTAATGTCCCGAGTGAAGATAGCTCCGTGATCCAGCCTGTTCAGTTGCCGACCTTCTGCAACGAATTCATGAGTCGAGGTAGGGTATATCCCAAGGAGAATCCTCGGTGCAACGGGTGGATCGCCCCGACGAACTCCCGATGGAGATGCCTAGTTGATTGGGCCTTGTCGCACTTCCAAAAAGAGCTGGAGGACATCGGACTATACGCCGCTGTGAGCGCGACGAGTGTTGGGTTGCCTCCCAATGCTAATTTGTTCTTGGCACTGATGGAGCGATATATTCCGCTCACCGGGACCTTTGCCACTCCGCTAGGAGAGTTAGGATTGGCCCTCCATGAGATGGCAGTTGTCTCGAGACTGCCGATGGGGGATACCCCATATGAAGAGTATGTCCCCACCAACCGGGAGTTGGGGGATTCGGACCCTCGGGTGGCAGAAGTATATCAGGAGCTGATGTGTCAGTACTTCGTGTGCACCGCTTTTTATGACGAGCCCTCGGATTTGGCCCATACCACTAAGTGGATATCTTACCTCTTCTTCCATCGGGCTAGGGCCGCCAAGTCGGAGAAAGCTTCGGGGGTTAAGAATGAGCCCGTAAACTGCTTGAGCGTCCTTAGTGCCCAGGTGGTCGAGGCTCTTATGGAGGACGCCAAGGCTCCCGATCAGATTCTCGTTGAGGGGGTAGGAAAATACCTCGAAGGCACCAAGGCCCACAGTTACTTGAGGCGCTGTCGCAGGCCTCTGTCTAAGGAAGCCCAGCTGGCTGGTTTCCTCTCCATATGGCTGCATCGAGTGGTAGTGCCCGGTATCGCGTCTGCGGATTGAATTCACCGGAACATCCTGTGGCCCGCAGTGCGTCTGGTGTTTGGGGCAAGACTGGGCCTGCTTCCTGCCATGATGTGCCGTATTCAGGCTGGCCTGAGGGCCATGACCGATGGGTTGCTCGTCGATGAAGCTCGGCGTGAGAGTTTTCCCAGGGTGGAATTGCCATACCTGTATTTGATGGGTTGGTTAATTCTCCACAACCCCCGGGTAATGTCTCCCGGTTCCGGCAGCAGCTCAGGGGGCATATTCCTGTTGAATTACAGGGATTCTACCTGGAATGTGAACACAGTTTTAGACTGTCAGTTAGTGTTGAACCTCAGCCATGGTTGGAAGATCCTCTGTACTCCCCCTCCAGTACATCGCAACCAATCCGGGGTATGGCTTGAGGATTCAGGTGGAGAGAAGACCGTTCTTTCTCCGGAGGCTTTTAATTGGTTGGTCTGTATCAGACCATCCCATCTGCTGTATAGGAGCGAAGACTATTGCTTCTTCGAGCCCTACTTGCCTAGTCGATTTGCCAGGCAGTTCGGGTATGATCAATTGCACGTGGGTAACGCCGTCACCAGCTTCAGACCCAGGGGCGGACTCATTGATGGAGCTAGAGGGTGGCGATATTTTATCATGGGTTATACGGGGGCAATTTTTATCGTGCCGGTTGTTACAACCTCCATGGAGCTGCGCCTCCTTCACTCTTACGCCCAGTTTTATGTGGCGATTAATACCTTCCATCGCGATTTCGACATGCGGGGAAGCTTTAGAGTGCCTTCTGCCAAGCCTGGGGGAAGAGTCGAAGTCCCCTCGGTTTCTTCTGACGAGGGCGAGGAGTCTGGTACTCCGGATGAGCTTCTGGTGTCGTTGCCGAGGTGTGCAGTGCCTGCGCCAGCGGGGGCTTTGATAGTCTCCTCTGGGAAGCGACGGGCTTCTGCTCCGAAGGAAGCTTCCCTTCGTAAGAGGAGGAAGGAGACGGTGGCTCGTCCTCTCCGCATTCCTGGTATTGAGGCTCCTGTGAGTGAGTCGGCACCTTCCTATATCAGGGATGAATCTTTGGCTGGAGGTTCCTCGCTTTTTTGAGAGGGACCTTCTACAGTTCCGGCTGGTGGCGCCGGGGAGTCCTCGCTAGAGGTTGCTGTCGCCGTGGCTGCTTCAAGCAGTGGAGCGGGATTGCCCACGTGGCCACTGCAGATGGGAGAATCTTTCCCGAGGTCAGCAGTGGGGGAAGTTGCTTCTGGGTCAGCGAGCGCGCTCGGCGAGACTCCGACTGACGAACCTCGACCGCGTCTCGGGGAAGGCTTGACCGAACTTTTGGCGATGTCGGTCGGCCCACCTCCTTCTCTAGGTATGACAGGTCGCATTGCGTCCTTAAGGCGTGGTTTAGCCACACCAGGTGCAGACGCATCGTATATGCCATTGGCTCCTAGTGAAGATGTGGAGGCGCCTAATTCCGAGGCAGAAGTGTCTTCGGGGGCCAGCTCGCCTGGAGAGGTTTCGTCATCCCGGGAGGGGGACGAACCTGTTATCGCGACCTCGCCTTTCGCGAGTATGCCGATGACCTCGATCGTTGCCGTCACACCTTTTTCGGCCGTGCCACCCGTCGAGACGACGACGGTGGCTACCTCGTCTGCAATTGTCCTTGGAGAGGGAGTTACTAGCATCGCGGTTACTCCGAACGTTCAGTCGGGTCTAGTCGTGGTGACTGAGCAGCATACCAGCCTTGTCTACACCGGTTTACAAATGATGATACCGATGGTGTTGGCGAAGAAACTTGACTTCGAGCTCCTGAAGAAGACTTCTCATCTTTCGATTGAGGTTATCAGGGGGCTTGGCAATCCTGGAGTAGCTGACGCTTTGGAGGCGGTAGTTAATGGTTTAGAGCAACCCGTTAACGAATATTTGCAGCGGGCTGAGGCCAGTCTCGATGTTGATATCCAGGCTCGATTCGACCTCATGGCTGAGCGGCTCGCTACCAAGCTGGCAAGCCTAGACAACTCTATCCAGAAGCACAAGCTGGAGATGGATAGGAGAAAGGCTGTAGTGGAAGAAGCTCTTGCTGTTGAGATGCAGTGTCGATCCGAGCATGAAGGGAATACAGCGAGGGTCTCCTAGCTGAGGAAAAAACTTGCTCTGGCAGAGGAGTGGGTCTCCCAGTCGTTGGCAGGTTCAGAGGTAGCGATTGGTCGACTGAGTGAAGCGCGACGGGATCTGGACCGTGCGGAAGCTGCCTGTGCGGGCTGTCTTCGAGCAAGGGCTAACCTGACCCTCACGCATACTCCGGAGGCACAGCTGGAGCGGGCTCGCGCCGATGCCTTGGCCTTTAGGAAGGAGGGGATGGCTGCACTGGGGCGGCAGATTCGTGATCTGATTACTCTGCCATCTTGATGTATCTTTCCTTATGTAATTTCGCCTCTTTCTGGGAATGAATAAAAGTGACTCTTTTCTGACTGTGGTGGACCCGTCATTTCGGAATGTAAATGACAGTTTTTTAGGTGAGGGGGATATCAGAGGTAGTATGGACCTGACATACTCTCGATAAACCTCCTTAGCAGGATGTATCTATTCAGAGGTCGTATAGACATGATAGGATATGACCTAACTAGTTTCTCTTCTTGGAGTAGTTTCGTCAGAATTGAGATTCTCGTTATGTTCCGCCTGGGCAGGGGGGAATTAAGCGTAGTATCTTTTCAAGAATTTGCCGTTGATGGGAGCCATTAATAGGTCCCCGTTAGGCTGGGCTATCCTGTAGGCGCCGTTCGAGAACGTTGTCTCGATCACATAAGGGCCTTCCCACTTGGGCTGGAATTTGCCTTTACTTCTGTGAGTTAAAATCATCGACCTTCTTACTGCTAGAACTAGCTCGCCGACCTTGAACACCCTTTCCTTTACTTTATGGTTAAAAGCCCTGGGAATGCGTGCTTGGTAGAGCGCGATGCGCTGTTGAGCTTGGAGGCGTTTCTCGTCTAATCCTTCTAGCTCCTGAAGCCTTAAGAGGTCATTCTTTTCTTGAGTCAGCTCATTAGCCACGGCTATCCTGAGCGACGGGATCTGGATTTCAATGGGAAGAACTGCTTCGCTCCCGTAGACCAGCGAAAATGGGGTACAACCCGTTGGGGTTCGTACCGTCGTGCGGTATGCCCAGAGGCATTCGCCCAGCTTTTTATTCCAGTCTCTCTTGTTTGAAGAGACAAACTTCTTCAAGAGTTTGATAATGGTTTTGTTGAAAGCTTCCGCCAAACCATTAGCAGCTGGATAGTATGCCGTGGAGGCAACATTGTGTATCCGGTTTTTATCGCAAAACCGATGAAATATCTGGCTAATGAACTGGGGCCCATTATCGTGAATTATCCTCCGGGGTACCCCGAAGCGATGACGTGATGTTTGATGAAGCTGACTACGTTGGATGCCTTTACCTCGGTGAGAGGGATTGCTTCGGCCCATTTGGAAAAGTAATCTGTGATGGCCAGTATAAACTGGTGACCCCTGGAAGAAGATGGGTGAATAGGACCGATGATATCCATTCCCCATGCTTCGAAAGGCCAGGATGCGACCGTAGGATGTAGATGTTCCGACGGTTGATGTATGAAGTCTGCATGAACCTGACAGGCTCTGCAATGCTTTGCATACTGTATTGCATCTGCGATCATGGTCGGCCAATAATAGCCTATCCTCCTGATGCGATCCTGTAGCTTAGGCCCGGGTTGATGCGCTCCGCATACGCCGTCGTGAGCTTCACGGATAATCTGCTGTGCTTCGGTGCCAGAGAGACACCTCAACAGGAGTCCGTCGTAGGTCCGGCGATACAGGCGTTGTGAAGACGCGTCGAAGTAGAAGCGTAGCGATCGTCTCTTGACAGATACTGCTTCCTTGGGGTTCTCCGGTAAGATTCTGTATGTTACGAAATCTATGAAAGGACTTGTCCAATCTCTTGTAGGAGGATCGGCGTTTACAGCGTAGCTGCGTTCTATGTGACAGCTGTTCTTCACACAGAACAAATCTCTGTTAAGAAGGATTACCGAATCTTGCCTTCTTATAGGAGCGGCCAAGTCTGCGGCCAGGCTGGCCAGGGCATCAGCTTCCAGATTCCGAGATCGAGGTACGTGTTCTAAGAAGAACCCTTTGAACATCATGGCTATCTCGATCGTCGCCCGGTGATAGGGGATGAGGTCTGGATTATGGACTTCGTATATTCCCCTGACTTGATTGACGATGAGCAGAGAATCACCGAAAGCCTCCAGGGATTCTACCCCCAGTTCCGTGGCAACTTGGAGCCCAATTAGTAGAGCGTTGTATTCCGCCACGTTATTGGAGCAGGGCTACTAAGCGGTGCGGAGTCAGTTGTATTGTAGCTCCAGCAGGAGGTAGGGCATTTTCTAGGTGAGGCAGCGGAGGAACTGTTGACTCTTGATCCAGCGTAGACTCTTGGCTTGGGTTGGATGGTGGTGAGTCCATCCCCGCGCGTATCTGAGTTGGTGGGACCGACGCTTGAGCCATGGTAGTTGCGTGCTGAGCGAGCATCATCTGGTACATGTTTTCCATTACGGATTGCATTTATTTTAGAGACGTCTCTAGCATAGTGATGCGTTCCGCGCTCCCTGACGGCGAAGCTTCCTCGCGCTCATCTTCAATGGCGTAAGCTCCCATTTCCCTGGGGGTCATTGAGGGATTAGTATAGGTCGTTATAGAAGTCGACTCCATACTTTCTGCCTCTGATTCGGGAATTTGGCGACCTTCGGCGTCGAAATCAGAAGAGGATGACGCTGGTTGTTGTGATCTTGCGCGAGTGTTTTAGAACACCCCGGCTTCAATGTTTCCGAGGGGCTTACTAAACCTCCTTCAGCTCGGAGGTCTGGAAGGCTGTCGTCTTGAGCTCGACCCTCCTCTAGGTATGTGTGAAGCCATGTTCACAGACGCATGTGCGGGTTTTCCTTCCGGAAAAGACAGCGAGTAGCTCAACCGGTCGAAGACCGATTGTTTCGCCTTGGAGCAGCAGCAATTAATCACAACTTTATGACTATTACAATAGCGTTCGCCAGGAGGTGAGATAGTCATGTTGGAAGGTCCTCTTTCTTTACGCCTCCTGATTAGATATCTGCGTAGGTCAGAAAGGTTTCCTTCCGCCGTCTGAGTTTGTTTTACGCCGAGGGACCGCGCCTGGCGTAACTTGGAGATTCGCTCAGTCTGGCGTGAGGCTGAAGAGGCTCTCAGTTGGCCATTAGCTTCTCGCGTAATCCGGAGAGTAGGCAGATCCTTCTTTTGCTGGCGTAAGGGCCCAGTAGTTGAATATTCACCCGCCTGCTTTCCTTTGCGGAGATCGCCGCGCTCGTCTGGTTCACTGTAAAGGTCAGATATCATTTTGCGTGTAGAGCGTGATCTGTACTTCTGATTTGGTGTTGAGGCACCATCAGAGGTCTTGTCTGTACCGCGCGTAGCGGGAGACTGATTTCTGCGCGTAGAACGCAGTGGATACTCCTGGGTTAGCGCTGAGGCTTTGCCAGAAGTTTTGTCTGTACCGCGCGTAGCGGGAGACTGATTTCTGCGCGTGGAGCGCAGTAGATACTCCTGGGTTAGCGCTGAGGCTTTGCCAGAAGCTTTGTCTGTACCGCGCGTAGCGGGAGACTGATTTCTGCGCGTGAACGCAGTGGATACTCCTGGGTTAGCGCTGAGGATTTGCCAGAAGTTTTGTCTGTACCGCGCGTAGCGGGAGACTGATTTCTGCGCGTAGAACGCAGTGGATACTCCTGGGTTAGCGCTGAGGCTTTGCCAGAAGCTTTGTCTGTACCGCGCATAGCGGGAGACTGAATTTTACGTGCGGGGCACGGAGGGAGCGATGCTACCACCTCATTGGTCGGAGAGATCGGAGAGATCGGAGAGTCCACAGGAACGGCGGAGGATGTCTTGGGCATCCACACTTTGCGCAGCTTCCTGCTGTCTTGGACAGAAAGAGAGTGAGAGCTACCCCCAGTCCAAAGCATGTCTTCGTAGGCAGACTGGTCGAACTGAACGACCAGTGTCTTCTTCACGGTTCCTACAGATACCGCATCGTGTTGAGCAATTACTTCCTCGTCAGAAGAGAAAGATGTCCCCAGCAGAGTCGCCATCTTGTTTGTGGTATTAAACGAAAGAATGAAAGTGTATTTTAATGATGGGGTTATAAGAGGCCCGCGCCCTTTGGTTTACAAACAAACTTGTACAATGTAATCCTATACGAGGATGTGGGAGTACAATTTATTTACAAACAAACATGCCCTTATATATTATCAGTATCTATACTATTATATAATCCAAATACCAGGGTATTTGGATTATATATCTTACATAGATTCTTAAGTAGGAAATAATATTTAGGTGAGGATAAAAAGGTCTTTTAAACCAAGTAAATCTCAAATATCAAATTACCGTATCATAATCCTATTTTCTAGGATGCACTATCTTTTTTTCTCTCTTTAAACTTAAACCACCCTCCAAACCTTATTCCAAACGAACAAAACTTCTCCTTCTCGCAATCTCATACCTGCTATGTTCTCTTAATCCGTAGAGCCCTTCCTGAAGGAAGAGAAGGAAGACGTAACCTCCAATGAGAGAAAATTTATTTTGATATAGTACGGGTATAAGTTTCTGACACTTTTTTTGCTTTATACTAATGAGGTCACATATTTGTAACTTGCTTTTACTTCACATATTAAATTCTACAAATGAGCTATATACTTCCAAGATTTTAATCAATTAAATTGCTTACATTCCAGAGGATCCAAGCACAAATGACCAGCGAGATTTATGAAGCAATTGCAGAATTATAGATTGCTACTATCGTCCTTTTCTTCTTTTGGTTCTTCTGACCAGAGAGAGGTTAGTCTTTCGTCACTAGGTCTTCGAATATTTTTTTATGTACAATTTTATTATAATGTTGAATGTTACCTCCTTTCAAAATACAAGCATCAGAGAATGTCATAATTGAACATTGGTTATATGGATAATCTTTATTAGTTTAGACAAATATTCAACATCTTAATTCACCATTGCTTATATATTATATGGATATGTTGATATTATAGAATCTGCAAGATAGGTGGTGACATCTAAGAGATACCAAGACTTAGATGACTTGCCAGACTACATGGGAATTAATTATGCTTGATGCTCGATTATGACATAGTGTTACAAATTTTATGTATTATTATCATGTGGAGATGGGTTATTAATAGTTTTTTTTTGACATATACCTAGGCTCAACTTGTCATGCTCCGACTCCGTAAAGTCGATAATCGTCCCCCGGGTGTGATGTCGTGCGTGCCTAGTTTGCGAACGCACAAGGCAAGAAGATAAAATATATGGTTTTCATATAAAACATCGAGTCACAACGAAAGATTTATAGAGTCGATATGAAACACGCAGAGTATGCGAAGCAAAGCTCTTTATTGATAATTGCAGCGGTTACAAAGGCTTGAATATCCCTATTGAATATGCCAAGTTAGCTACAACACTCGTTGATCTCTCTTGCTCACAAAGGATTTTATCGTTCCATACATCATGTCTTCTTATATCCAAGCTAAGGCATCGCACATGAGAACCTGAAAAAGGGTGCCCACAAATATGGGCCAGTTCGTAACTTGTACTGGTGAGCAGGATAACCCATCCGCCTAAACCGATACTAAGTGATCATGACAAGCATACAGATTTATAGTGATATTTTTATTAGGACTTAGATGAGTTTCAATTCATGTTGAGGCACGCCTCAAAAGCAGTAAATCATGCTCGCATGTAGACTTGGAAATTATGAAAGCATATTCGCATATAGGCATTGAATTTATCTCTAAGCGGACAAGCATGTTATTCTATTTTATCGCTAAGTAAACTTGTTGTATTTGGTCGCCCCGTTCTCTAAGCATGTTATATTCAAATCGCATCGTAACGCTTGAAAATACGTTGAATCGCATCACTTATTTCTTGGCTCTTACCATAGTAGATTTATACTACACTTGCCCGAGACAAAGGTAGACTCTCATTAGCACGTCCACCCTTGCATATGGCAGAGTGCATACTCTTTATCTATATGAAGGTTTAGTGATAATGTTGACACCATAAAGGATAATTACATAACATCTACGGTAGTCCTCCCAGTTGAGTTGCGAGCCCTCTGGAGGTCCGCAATGCCGAGTGTCATCGTACGACTTATTTTATCTCCCCCATGGTTGATTACGATTCTGGTGCCCTGGATACTCGTGTCAGAAAAATATTCTACGTTGTGCACAAGTTGTCCATGATCATGCAAATGCATGAATTATTATCTATGACGTATGTCAGTCCCCTTTTCCTGCGCACTTTAATGCATATTGTCCTTGGCGTACTTTTGCACATATTATTTGCTAGCCCGGCCATTGTTTAGACCGAACTCGAGAGTTATGGAGAGAGTGGATTTGGTTGGGTTGGTGGAATATTTGGCTTGGATGGGTTTGAGTGATCCAACGATCAACATCTCTAGCCTAAGCCTATATATTCATATTTCTCTCTTTCTCTCTCTGCTCATTATTTTCTTTCTATTTCTCTTTTACTGCGTAGGCAAGTACATCTTGCACAAGAGAAGAATAATGGATTTATGCATGCTTCTAGTTCTTATATTTGTCACTACCACATTTCCAGTTTAGGGCATTAGTGTAATTTCCTATGTTTAATTTAAATTATGTAATTATTTAAAATGATGAGTTTTATTTAAATAATTAGGTGATGTTCTAAAAGTTAGATTTAGGTTAAACCCTAAAATCCCAATAGGTTCAACCCTAGTGATCAAACCCTAGTTGGCATTCTAGGTTTTAGTGAAACCCTAATTTTTTATGGTAGTTTTAGATTTAAAACCCTAGAGATGACTAAACCCTAGTTAATTAATTTTTTCATGACTTAACATGGAGGGTTAATTAAACCCTTGCATTTGAAACCCTAACCCTAGCCCTATTTAATGAAGGGAAGCCTCCCTCAACCCTTTCCTTCATGAAAAAAACCTAAACCTAGCCTCCATTAAAGAAAAACCATTCCCTCCTACAAATTTCAGAATCTCAAGCCCTAGGAATTCACCTTCCTCCTCCATCAAAGGGAATCAAGGAGCTTCGACCAAGAAGACTTGGAGAAAGAGAACCTTCATTGGGAAACCATCCCCCAATAGGTAAAAACCCGAATTTGACCCATTTATTTCTGTTTTTCCTGTCGTGTTGGCCATTAGGGATCCACCGAATGGTATAGATTTCGATTTCTAGGGTTCTACATGAAGACCTAGGAGAAATTAGGGCTTTGGTGTACATTCGGGTGTTCTTCCCCAAATTCCAGGAACCCTAACCCTAGGGGTTTGCTTGTAGATTGATTACACCTCTAACGTGAAGGTTCAGATCTCGTTTTAGGGTTTCATTTTGGGTTTTTCAGGGAATCTTAATATGGGTTCGATTTCAGCACCCTAAGTGCTCGATGAAATGTTTACTAGGGATTTATTTATCTAATGTATTCGAATTTCTGCATATTTTGGCATACATCTATATACATACATTATTGCATAGGTATATAGATATGTTTCGATATTTATATATATGTACAGTCGGGCTTGGGGAGATGTACTGTGCAGTCGGGTATTTTGAACACTGTGTGTTTGGTTTCCTGTACAGTCGAGTGAGGACATACTGTGTAGAGTCGGGGTAGAATAGGTGTGTGTTAACCTGTGTGAATGTGTAGTTCAGTAGCTGTGTGAACTTGTGTGTGTGTGTCTCAGCATTTCCTGTGTTCAGTATGTGTGTGTGCATCCCTATGTAAACCTGTGTTTTTGCCTGTGTATCCCTGAGTGATTAGGTACCTGCCTGTGTGTAGTGAGTGGTACTGAGTATCACTAAGTTCAGTGAGAAATTCATGTACATGTGTCTATGTGTGTCTAGGTATTAGATGTGTACCAGTGTGAATTCTGTGTGCTATGAGTACCTTATGCTAGCAGTATGTATATCTGTGTGTAGAGTGGCCTGTATCAGTGAGCTGTGAGTGTATCACTGTGATTCAGTGTATCTGACACTGTGAGAGTGTCTCAGTATTCTGTGCATGAGTATCAGTGAACTGGACAGTACCTGTGAGTTGTGTGCCTGTGTATGCCTCAATAAGGAACCAGTGTATCATAGTGTGTGTCTGAGGAGTGTGAGAACTCAGTGAGTATGAGCAGTTCAGTGTGTGTGAGTGTGTAACTGTGTGTGATCCTAGCTAAGTGCCTGTGTATGTGTAGCTGTGTAAGTGTGAGAACTTAAGAACCTGTGTGAGTGTGTGTGTATCCTAGAACCCAGTATCTGTGTGTATTAGTATCTGAGAAGTGTGAGTGCAGTATAGGAATTAAGTTCACCGTGTGTGTATCTACAACTACCTGTGTGTCTCAGTGTGTCTAGGTATTAGGAGTGTCTGTGTAAGCCAGTGTGTGTGTTTCTCAGTGTGTATCAGTAATTCAACTGTGTAACCTGCCTGTGAGTGAGTGATGTGTGTGTGAGTGAGCAGTGAATACATGTGTGTGTGTTCCTGTGTAGAGTATCAGTGTAGCTCAGTGTGTATCTGTGTGTCTGTGTGATAGATAGCTATGTGTGAGTGTCTCTGTTAGTTTTAGTCTAGAGTATCAGTGAGTAGCTACCTGTGTGACTGTGTGTTAGTTCTAATGTGTCTAGTGTAGTTGTGTGTCAACCTGTGTGAGCAATCAGTGTGAATACAAGTGTGTGTGTATCCTAGAACCCAGTATCTATGTGTATCAGTGAGTTAGTGAGTTAGAGTGTAAGTGTGCACAGTTGAGTTCATAGTGTGTGCATTTGGGGATGAACTGTGTAAGTTCACCAGTGTTACATGTGCCAGTGTGTGTGAAACCTGTGTTATGATGTGTCAGTAACTTATGGGTGTGTAGGTATAGGTCTGAGTATCAATGGAGTTGGCAGCTAGTGTATCCTACACTTGTTTAAGGCAGATGGTTGTAGTAGCTAGTAGGATTCAGGAGGTGGGGGTTTGAGTTGGGTATCTTGGGTCAAGTGTTAAGGTACAGAGCTAGTATAAGATAATTGCTAGATACTAAGTCAATAGTTAAGTTACTATATAAATACTATTCTATGTAGTTTAGATAAGTATAAATATCTCTAGTATGGTGTTTAGTATATCTTAGCTACTAGTACTATCCAGTCAACTAGTAATGACTAGTTTAGTTAGGTTGATCCAATATGGACTATTATGGAATATAAATGGACTAGTAGACCTAGTTAACCTAGTATGGCTTAGTGCGACCAAGTTGACTAGTATTGACCAGAAGTTTTTAGTATGACCTAGAGGCCTCGTATTTAATTTAGTTAAACAGGATTATTTCCTAAATTCAGTATTTTGATATTGATATCTTATATATAGGTCATTGTGACTTCATTTTGGACACCGATCCTCACACATTCCTCGGGACTACAGGCGAGTACATTCTCTGACAATTTTTGCTTTTGTTGATTACTTCTATAAATCTAGTTGTATTATATACTTGATTCTGACACTGTGGATACACGGGTTAGCACCCTAGATACCCGTCATGAGGAGTCGTGTTTGGAATCCATCGTGCTAGCTGGAGATGGAGAAATATTAGTAGATTATGTGATCATACCCAAACTCTACATGCATCATAGCTCACCCCACATCTCACGTCGGGTGCGGCCTGACCATTACATGCTTCATAGCTGTTGTATATGATTAGCCTGACCATTACATGTATCATAGCTAACCAGATGGTTAGCCTAACCTATAAGAATCATAGCTAATCATATGTAACCAGCCTGATCTGTCCCAAGCCGATCACATAATAAACTGATATTTCAAACACTTAGCCAGATGTTTACTCTTATTCAGATTTACTTGTTCTAGCATTTACATTATATCTCCACTCATTGCTAGATGTTCTATTGCCCATTTCATATTCTCTAGTATTATGTATTTCCATTATTCATTTCATCTTGTATTCCTTACATTGTTTTATAGTTTTTGTCAACATAAATGAAACTGTTGTTTAGTGTTTGTGCTTCGCTCCAATCCTGACTGGATAATATTTTCAGAGGACTTGGAGGATTTTTGCCCTACCCACTACGGCCCGGGAGCAGAGGAAGATTTCATACCAGAAATTCCAGAGGAGTTACCCATCTTAGAGAAGATTCTACCTACATGCACTTAGAGTATCCTATTCTATGTATTATTGTACTAGACTGAGATTTGAGTTATATTTATTATTGTGACTTGTGAGGACATCTAGATACTGGACTTATGATGCATTTATTTTGTGTTGACCTATGATAGAACTCTTATTCTTATTTCTCATCGTGCCAATTACTTTCATATAGCTTGTGGTTGAGTATATTATTAGACTGTGGATTCATATATTATCATTGTCCTCCTTATGGAGTTGAGACTATTGACAGGATGTGTTATGTTTGAGACCTAGACAACGTTCTACCGTCGATGTTGCGGCGTAGGCTGGACTTACCCACGGCTCATGCCCAAATTCTGGGTGCGAGTCGTGATAATATTTCTTGTTTATTTCTAGCTCATATTGTTGGAACCGAGCACCCCTTCATCTTTAATGCTTGTTGTTCTTGATTTTCTTGGTTGGAATTGCATGGACCATAGTTCGGGTTTTTGGGTTCACTTTTGTTTTTTGGGGGTTTGATCTCCCAAAACTTTGTATTTTACAAAACTAATTAGCTCATAGTGTAGAGCACCATATTTTATGTACCTTTGTTTTTTGCAGTACTTATTTTCGAGTCCAGCTAAGTTTAGTGCTGAATTTGATATCATACGTATACCAAAACGACTGACTAGAGAAGAAGAACATGTCTTGAGGTTGAGCTGCATGCCTTTTTGGTTGGTCAGCTACAACTGGACAGCTAGCAACAACTGGAATACCGAGTGGGTACGACTCCACCTTTCCTCTTTCCATGCCCCTGTCATCGGCTTTATCCCGTCGGCCTATGGCGAATTCATCTTATAATGCTTTGTGAAGAGTATGCAAGATGACCCATTTGGCGTAGAAATACGTATGTTTCACTTTTGGCGCATTGGTGTATTTTTTTAACTCTTCGTACGTACTAATCATACTGCACTCAGTTACCTAGCAAAAGTACGCCAGTCACACTCTTTGAGTCAGTGGTGCACTTTCGAGAGAGAATTCAGTTATCGTACTTTGGTGCGTATTTATAACTCTTTTAAAAAATTATATAAATATTTAAAGTTGAATTATTGTTAATATTAATATTTATATAAAATTTCTTAATTATTTAGTGCCAACCAAATTAATTTGTATTATTTTGTGTATATTTGTGGTTCCACACAAGCCTAGCAACTTGCTAGCTTGGAGCTAGTATGTACCATGCATGGTGCATGATACTATTCACACTTTGTGAGCTTATTTTGACTCAACCTAGAGCCAACCCTAAAAACCAAACTTAAAACCTAACTAAGTGGTCAAGTAGAACACCAAACACCCTCTTTAAACTCACAAAACATCAAACACCATACACCAAAACCTATTTTTTTAGAAGAATAATTCAGCCTATAATCATTTGTAACCACAACCCCTTCACCTCCCTCTCATGACCAAAACCCCTACATTTTCCTCTCTCCACTAGGAATTTGTAACCCCTAACTTCTTCTCTCCCCCATTAGGCTGGCCATAACCCCCATCTCTTTACCTCCCCTATTCAAACCACCTGAAGAACATTTCTTCCTAACCCTCTTTCTTATATTTTCTATTTATAAACCATCTCCAAAATCTTTCTCCATTTCCCTCCACACCTCTATCTATACTGTTCTACCCAGACTGAATTCGAATTTAGCAACACCCCACCAATCCAGCCATAGCTCCCTCCACAGTAAGTATCTTTCTCTTAAATTTAGTATTATTATTTTATCTCCATTTTCCTTATACTTTCTCTTCTTAAACCTTCCATAAAAACTCACTCTAAGTTTCTCAAAATAGTCCCGCCATCAAAGGTGTCCAGGCTGAATCCGAAGTCAGCATAACTACTTCTCAGACCACCGCACTGCCTCAACAGCCTCCAAACCACCACCACAACACCCAAATATCCTTACCCTACCATCCTAGCATATTCTATAGTCACCACAACCCCTAGAACAAACTACACAAGCATCACAAGGAGCTACAGGGAGGAGAAGTCAAATCTGGAATTGTTTCGAAGAAGCTACGATTCGAGGCACTTTTAACATATTCTTCCAAAGATGTTAGTGATCAAAACTTTCTCCTTGAACCCCCTTAGATGTTCTAAATAATACTCTTTAGGTTCTATAAAGATTTTATTAACTTGTTATATATACTTTGCATGCTACACTAGGAAACCCGATACCAACCTAGTTTTTACCCGTAGTGAGCACCAACTTGTAATTCTTAATATATTCATAAAATAACTTTAAAATAAATTATTTTCTGATTTATACTTAATTTTACATATTTTTTTCATATTATAAATTATTTGTTTTAGAATTAAGATTGGTAGAAATTCATATGGGTATAGTGTTGAGCATGTATAAACACTAGATTAATGTAACTAGTTTATATCTTTATTATTATAAGGACTAATTTTCATGTTAAAAAAGTAATTATATATTATATTTTGGTTAATTTTAGAATTTTAATTAAAGTTTTTAAGGGTGTTATGCATAAGAATTCATGAAGAGTTTGTATTGGAAAGATGTCTTAAAAACTAGTCTATATCGACTAGCTTAGTTTTATTATTTTGTAATACATAAAATAGTAAGATAAATAGAAAAAATTATAAATTTTTACTTTAATTTTTAGAAATTATAATCATGTTTTTGGAGTTGGAACATTTGTATATTTTAGAAATAAATTTGGTTTATAATTGTACAGTTACTAGTACTAAATAAACTACTGTTTGGTTGTTATTGATTTAAGATAGAATTAAGAGTGCTTAAATAAGGGTTAAGGATAAATTTGGTTAGTTAAACATTATCTAATTGTGGAATCTAAGTTGTAACCTCTTTTATATATAGTGATAGGACCCGGGACATTGTCTCTTCTTAGCTTTATACCCTATCTTGGAGAAGGCAAGTACACTACATCTTTTACTAAACTGAACATGAACTATAACTTTGTATGTTGAACATTCAGGACATGATTTTTTCTTATTACCAGTTGCATTTACTTTTCCAAATAATTTATATTTAATTTCCGTAATTCGCTTTACTTTACACTAGTTGCCTTTACTTTCCACAGTTGTGTCTCTACTTATTCATGTTTTCTTTTGTGCATGGGATTAGGGAAAAGAATAGTTAAATATGTGATCAAAGCCCATAATGTAATATGAGTGGATAGCTTAATTCATATGTCACACCTGTGAATTTTGCCGAATCGGCTATATGCCATATCAGTTGCATTTATTTTTACCATCCTATCAGCCGATCATGTATTTACTATCTTTTCAGTTGTATTTACTTTTTACTTGAGCATGTTGCAGTCTATTTTTTTGCACCTTCCTTTATTACCATTTTTTTTACATATATCTCTATTTGATAGTTCTATGTTACAACGTACATAAATTATAGGGTTGTACTTTGCTCATTTTCTGATTAGATCGTTGTAGGTGAATTGACTGAGGAGGAGTTGCTTTGCAACTCATACTATGGATCTGCTCCTAAGACACTAGCTCACATCCCAGAGGATGTCCCTGCTAAGGAATACCCTATAGCTTATCTTACATTTAGTATTTGATTTTGGTTTGTAATAAATAGTTAACATTCATTTTGCTGGATTTGTCTCCAGTTACTCTTGCTTTGGAAATGTAACTAAAATAACATCTTGGACTTATTTTAGTTTATCTCGATATAGATGATGTGATTATTATGATTCAATATATTATAATGATAATTGAAGGTTTAGAACAGCTTACTACGTGGTGTCTCACAGCGTCGACTGGATGTGTCCAACTCGTATCCGAATATTCATGAGTGGGTCATGAAAGTATTCAATAATGTTCTTCTTGGAAAACCAAGAGAAAGTGCGTCATAGTCAGTCAGCGCAATTTCTTCGCATTTGGCAATCTGACGCACTTTTCCTATGTTTCGTCAGTGGTATACTTTTCTTATGTTTGTTACTCGCGCACTTTCTTCCCTCTCCGTTTCCTTAGGGATGAAGCTTTGGTTGGTTTCTTAATTTTTATATTATTGATTTGTGTGCTCCTCGACTGACAAATTTCTCGATTATCGAGATTGACCTCGGATTATGTATTTTGTCTTTTAGCTAGCTTGCTTGCGCACTTTCTTTGAAAGTACGCCTTATTTGTAGCTCGCATATTTCTATTAAGTGTGTCGTATTGGTTAACTTGACAAAGTGTGCCATCCCTCTGTAGCTAGCGTACTTTATGCGTCCCTGACTTCATGAGACTTTATGCACCCCTGACTTTATGAGACTTTATGCGCCCCTGACTTCATGATTAACTAATTAAGTAACTAAAAGTGATAGTAACATTTGGAGGGAACATTATCCCGAGATCATGCCAATGAACCTTTCCATAGATATTAATTCTAAGTGCATTGTGGGCTGGCCACCACTGATATTGTATATCATTCACCTTAGTAGAGTGCAGTATCTGACATATTATAAATAACGTCTACTTTTTTATTATAGGAACATTGGAACCGCTAATACAATAATTTAGCACAGTGGCCCTATGAGGAACTTGTGCATCAGTGAAGTGCCTGTATATTCCTTTATTTTGGCTCAGTTAGCCCGTGTTCGGCAATAGCATGATCTGAGGATATCTATTATACATTATTCTGAGATAACCTCAGACTCCACAAATAGCAAGCCGTACAAGTATTTGGCCGATTTTATTAATTGGACTTGGTTGTGATTGTATTATTCTGTTAGTAGTCTAGGGTCATGGACTATCATAGTATGATGGTTCAACCCTTGTCCTTGTTTAGCTGTAGGGTTGGACCTCTATGCTAGGATATGCCATGGACCTAAACTACGACACAGAACACACACACACACACACACACACACACACACACACACACACACACACACACACACACACATATATATGGGTAAACGGGATATGAGCCAAAGTGTTCATATTCCTACATGAGCCATGCACATGTGGACCAATAGGAATAGACTCCTACATCCCATGTGCACTAATACGCTATATATATATATATATATATATATATATATATATATATATATATATATATATATATATATATATATATATATATATATATATTTATATATATATATATATATCTTGGGTTTTTGGTTCTCCTTTTGTGTTTCCTTGTGGTACTTACTATTTGGGGTCTAACCCCACTAGTTTTGCATGGCGCTAGCACCTGAGGATCCATCTTACTTTCCCCCAACTCATGGCGCATACCAGAAATATGGTCGCAGAGGATAACGAATGGCTTTTCTTCTTCCCTGTTCATCATTGTACATTTATTTTTTTTAGGCGTTTAGCCACCGACACATGTTAGCCGACACATCTAGATATTAGTCTCCTTACATGACTGTATTAAATCAGACTGCAGCTGATCACTGTCTACCAGCTTCTTATTTGCACAGCTGGTCTCCAGCATATTCTGATATGGCATTTGGGATGCCTTACTGCTTATTCAAAAATATGCTATTTTATTGCTTCTTATTTAAATAATTGAGATATAGAAGTTCTTGACCCTATGAGACATATTGTAGCATACACCCCATTGTCTAGTTACAGCCGTGATTGCAGTAAGACGTATAGTATCTTGTACATGGTAGCTTGTCGTGTACGTCTCTGTATTTTGGTATTGGGGCATGACAATGTTTTAATGGTGGCCCATGCAGGCCAGTTCTACAAACTTGTGGGGTATCATGGTCATAGGAGTCTCAATCAAACACGATCCTTCTTAAAATTCTGAATTCGTCCTCTTCGATACTCAGCCTGAAATTTCCCAAACTGGTTACTTCCTTGTTCCTTCTCATCCTGTACTTGATTGTTTCTTATGCTCTTCTTGAGGGCTTCTCCTTCCCCCGATGCTGCAGCAATAAGAGAGACAGAGTTGCCAGTGGAATGAGGTCCTACAGGACCATAACCAGAGATCCAAGTTGAGCCTACAATAAATGGGACAGAGCAGTGTAGAAGCATAAAAAATACGCTGGATGGCTATGCGCAGCATATTGATGCAGAGCAGCGTAAACAGAGGCCTTCAGAGCCATCAAGCGTGCAACAGAGCTTTCTCCGCCAAACACAACATGAAATATAAGCTCAACGTAAGGCAGTACATCCAAACCGCTTCAGCGTAAACATGGTGCTTTATCGACTCCTGGGCGTAAAACCCATCCTCTTGCAACGCAGCATTGAAGTATATGAGAGACGCTTCGTATTCTCCGAAGTGAACCTGTCAGATCCTGCAATAAACCTGACGTCTGGACTTCTGACAAAGGGATACTGCTCGACTACCCAGGGATACTGCTCGACTACCCAGACGACGGCTATAATGATGGCAACGCACTGTGACCCAGGCTGTCATTTACCGCCATCTCCTTTGTGTAAACTGCTTTTACGTGCACAAAGGGATACGCTGCCTTGTTTTACACAGGCAGACATGAGCTATTTACGCTCTGCAGTAGACAAACCGCCTGCCACATCAAAAGCTGCACTCCGTACGGGGCTCGAGGCACGTCTCTACGTCTAATGCACAGAGCGATGATAGTTGCTCGAGACACGTCTCTACGTCCAATGCACAGAGCGGTGACAGTTTTTCAAGGCACGTCTCTGCGACTGATGCGCAGAAGGGCTGCAGACCTTCAAAAACACGCTTCCGCATTTAATGCACAGGATGGTGGCAAATCTCGGCATTTAATGCAAGAGATTTGATTATATCTTCAAAAGCCGTAATTTCGGCTAAGACGTCCACATCAGCACTCTGGCACGGTACGCAGGGGCTTCTACGCCCATTCAGCTCCGGTGCTCACTCGGCTTCTACGCCCACTCGACCTCTATGACCACTCGGCTTCTACGCCCACTCGGCCTCTATGACCACTCGACTTCTACGCCTATTTTCGGCTTCTATGCCTGCTTAGCTTCTACGCTATGGTGACAGACATTGGCTTCTACGCCCACCTCTTCTACACGAGGGATACCTACCTACGTGGCTTCTATGCCATGATCTTCGTAGCGATTATACGCATTTTGTTCCTTAGTTGGACCCGCGTCACACGCTCATTCAAAGGATCATCTATACGTAGGCATTGGTTATTTTAACCGTTGTGTAAAAGGGTGCTGTACTTTCCACTCCTCAGTTTCTACACCGACGGAGTGGTCACTGTCACTAAAACTCTATAAATAGAGACCTCTATCAATGAGAAACAAGATCGAAAAATTGGTCAAGAAAACCAATATCAGATCTACGGTCGACAAATTGGTCAAGAAAACCAATATCAGATCCAAGGTCGAACTTCCAAGAAAGATCAAACCAGAGGTCAAGAGAGAGAGAGAGAGAGAGAGAGAGAGAGAGAGAGAATCCGGAGCTCAGGCAAAGAGCAGGGATCGACGACTTTGGCATCGTACATCCACCCTCTTTTGCAACCTTCGAAGCTGCTTCCTGTCTTCTACGGCACTTCTTCATCATCGTGTGGTCCAAGGGCTAAAGTGATCGACTGCAGATCAGACACCTATAGCAATATTTATCCAGATTAAATAAATTATACTCCCACATCCTCGTATAGGATCAAATTATACAAGTTTGTTTGTAAACCAAAGAAGGCGGGTTTCGTGTAAACTCCATCTTGAATACATTTTTATTCTTTCGTTTTCCACCACAAACAAGATGGCGACTCTGCTGGGGACGTCTTTCTCTTCTGATGAGGAAGTAATTGCTCAACACGATGCGGTATCTGTAGGAACCATAAAGAAGACACTAGTCGTCCAATTCAACCAGTCTGCCTACGAAGACATGCTTCGAACCGGGGGTAGCTCTTACCCTCTCTCCGTCCAAGACAACAAGAAGCTGCGCAAGGTCTGGATGCCCAAGACATCCTCTACCATTCCTGTGGACTCCGATCTCTCCGATCTCTCCGACCTCTTCGACCAATGAGGTTGTAGCATTGCTCCCTCCGTGCCCTGCACGTAAAATTCAGTCTCCCGCTACGCGCGGTACAGACGAAACTTCGGGCAAAGCCTCAGCGCTAACCCATAAGTATCCACTGCGCTCTACGCGTAGAAACCAGTCTCCCGCTACGCGCGGTACAGACAAAACTTTAGGCAAAGCCTCAGCGCTAACCCAGAGGTATCCACTGCGCTCTACGCGTAGAAACCAGTCTCCCGCTACGCGCGGTACAGACAAAACTTCTGATGATGCCTCAGCGCCAAATTGGAAGTACAAATCACGCTCCGTACGCAAGACAACATCTGACCTCTACGGGGAACCAGATGAGCACTGTGATTTCTGCGAGGGGAAGCAAACGGCAGAGTACTCAACTTCTCGGTCTTTACGCCAGCGAGGGAGCAATCTGCCTACTCTCCGGATTACGCGGAAAGCCGATGGCCGATTGAGGACCTCTTCAGCTTTACGCCAGTCTGAGCAGATCTCCAAATTATGCCAGGTGAAGTCCCACGGTGTAAAGCAAGCTCAGATTGCGGAAAGACACCCTCTCCGGGGATTATCCGCCACCCAGATGGCCAACCTGTTGTACACAGGTGGCACAGGGAAAACCATGGTGCCCAGTCTCCGCATGCCCACTGGTGGGAACAGAAGGAACAAGCCGTCATCTTCTTCTTCTACTCCTCATGACTTGCGCAAATATCTAATCCAGAAGCATAAGGAAAGGGGACCTTCCAACATGTATATTACGCCCCCTGGCGAGCAATGTTGTAATAGTCATAAGATTGTGATTGACTGCTGCTGTTCTAAAGCAAAACGGTCAGTTTTCGACCGATTGAGCTACTCTCTGTCTTTCCAGGAAGAAGAGCCCGCACATGCATCCGTGAACATGGCTTCGCATATACCTGGAGGAAGCTCAGGCTCAAGACGTCCGTCCTCTAGAACTCCGAGCCGAAGGAGATCTAACATGCTCCTCAGAGACACTGAAGATGGGGTGTTCCAGAATACTCGTTCAAGGTCACAACAACTGACTTCGTACTCCTCTGATTTCGACGCTGGGGGTTACCATTCCCCCGAATCAAATACTGAGAGTATAGAGTCGACTTCTGCAACAACCTATACGCATCCTTCGATGATGCCTAGGGAAATGGGAGTTTATACCATTGAAGATGAACGCGAGGAAGCTTCGCCGTCAGGAAACGCGGAATAACGCATCACTATACTGGAGACATCTCTGAAATAAATGCAATCCATAATGGAGAACATGCACCAGATGATGCTAACTCAGCACGCAACTGCCATGGCTCAAGCATCGATCCCACCAACTCAGATGCGTGTGGGGCTAGACTTACCACCATCCAACCCGAGCCAAGAGCCTGCTCTAGATCAAGAGTCAGCAGTTCCTCCGCTTCCTCACTCATAGAATGCATTACCTCCCATTGGAGTTATGATACAACCAACTCCGCACTACACCGTAGTCCCGCTTTCGACTGAAAATCCGATACAGGCAGTACGGGAGTTGAAAGCCCAGTTTGACGCCTTGAAGCACAAAGATTAGCTCAAGAAACTGGGAATCAACCAGCCTTACCCAGCGATCTGGGAAGAGGTCCCTTTCCCTCCGAGGTACAAACCTCAGACTATGGATCTGTTCGAGGGAAAAACATCACCAAGTCAGTACATGAACTATTTCAGTATGATGACGGTGTTGCTACAAGGGAACGATGCCCTCCTCACTCGGGTGTTCAAAGGCTGCCTCTCAGGAGTAGCCTATCAGTGGTACCGTAGCTTGGCGGACAACTGCATTACTTTCTTCGAGGACTTCCAAAGCTTTATTCTTCACGCGATTCTACGAGGGAGGAATGGACATGTCTATGTCCTCTCTCATCAAAGTCAAGCAGAGGGAAAAGGAGGACGTTCGCACCTTCGTCGAATGTTTTCGTCAGGCCACCTTACAGATGCCCCCAGGAGTTCCAGACTCTGCGTTAGTAGACATTTGCAGGAAGAACCTCATTCCCGTAGTCTCGGTGTTTACAGGACCATATCAGTTCCATGATTGGCCCTCGTTCATCATCTCGGCAGTAGCCGTCGAAGACAACAGTCGCAAGGCGTGCGACAATGGCATCATGATCTCTGCCTCTGACAGAGGCAAAAGGTCATCTTCTAGCAGCGACCATCCTCGCAGCTCCAAGGGAAAAGAAGCTCTGACGATCAATATGGCCAGACAAAAGACTGCGGCAACCGCACAAGCGAGACCCGGGACCTCCAGGCCCGTCGAAGTCTACTCTTTCGACGACGATGATATCCCAAGTATATTCGAGTGTCTCGTGAAAAGTGGCAAGATCACCCTTCCGGAGCTAAGACGGCCCCAAGAAATCGGCAGTACTAACGACCCCAAATACTGCATCTTCCACAGATATGTGCACCACCCGACAAAGGCGTGTTACATACTGAAAAGGAAGATCCAGGGGTTAATCGATGCTAAAGCCATCACTCTGCACAACACCGAGAAGACGGTCACGCCAACATGATCTCTCTGCGGTTTGGCAACCTGCCTTCCCAAGAAGTCTCGAACGGTATCACACCTATTTCCCGGACCACGATGAACATCGTCAATCTCCCTCCGGCTAGGGGTCAAAATCATGACCTGGTACCCCTAACCACCCGGCAGGGCGAGATTATGTGGGTTCATCCGGATTTGGTGTCAGAGCTCGAGAAGGAGACTAAAGCTACTAAGGCTACGTCTAGAAAGAGCTCCAAATACAAACCATGCCATATGGTCGTAACTTCTTCGCCATCAGACGAAGACGAGGTATTTGCTGCAACCCGTTCAGGGAAAGCCTACCTCAACGACTATGGAGCAAGTCAGGAAGATGCACCGGCGGATGCTGCTGCCAAACCTTCAGGACCAGACCCCGTCGTACCAGATGTCGGTCCTTCAAAACCAACTCCGACGGACAAGGGGAAGCAAAGAGAAGTGCGCTTTGATAAACCTGTGAAAAATATTCCAAACAAAGGTTTAGAGAAGCCATACAACTTTGACATACTGGCCCAACTGGCTAATACACCAGCCAGGCTGTCCATCTTCGAGCTACTCAGGCTCTCCCAAGACACTCGTCTAGCCCTGAGTGAAGCACTGATGCAGGCGGAGGCATGCTTGACCCAGCTCAAGTCCTCCGACGAAGAACCGGTGGCATATCCTTAATGCCACAGTGTAATGGAAGTGGTCCTAAATATCACTTTCACTCAAGACGATATGCTATTAAAACATAACAGGCATGACAGGCCCCTCTATTACACCGGGTACGTCGGTTCCATGGAGGTCGATCGGATTCACATAGATCCGGGATCGTCGATCAGCATCATTCCTCACAGTCTGCTCAGACCGCTGAGGATTCCTACCAGCGAATTGGCTTACACCTCCACTATAATCGTGGATTTCAACGCCGAAAGAAGTAAGCCATTGGGGAAATTTGCCTGAGGATCCAGATTGGCAACCTCAGATCGGTGGCCACATGTTACGTCATCGATTCAGAGGTGTCCTACAATATTTTGCTGGAAAGACCGTGGATCCACGACCATAACATCGTTCCTTCAACTCTACATCAATGCCTCAAATATGTAGACCCCCAAGGAACAGTACAAACGGGGGTTGCTGACCTAAACCCGTTTAAAGGAGTAGAATCCTACTATTCCGATGCCATGTTGTACTCTCAAGACCACACGGAAGAAGGGTCAGGCGAGGCAGAGAAGGAATCCCACCGGGAGCCAGAAGAACCCTCTGCCGCACTACCGCTGTCAATCAGGGTGAAAGGACGAACCACTCGTCCAAAAGCCATGGAGCCTATGGCTATTCACCTGAACAAGACCAAGTCAGAAAAATGGAGTGATCCTCTAGTGATCACTTTAAACCAGAAGCCTCCACCCTTGGTCATCAACCTTCGGCGCGACAGGCAGCCGACCGATGTAAATACAACCAGGAACGGAGTTCCAGATGATAATAAACATCCTCTTTTCCAGTATATTGACGCTCAAATTCCAAATCAGGAATCCACTCCCCGTGACGAGGTAGAACCCATAGCACAAAAATTCTTGGAAGTTATGAACTCCTACCGTCCATATATCTGGGAAGTAGCGTCATCATCCAACGTCGTCATGACGTATGGACCATATGAGGATTCTATCTTCATTGTCCCGCCTACCTGTAGCAGCCAGCGATTAATAGTCTTCGGCCGCATGTGCAATCAACCGGCTATCCAGGAAGATCCTTTCAATGACGATGCTGAAAAAATGCAAGTTTACCGATACAGCCCGTAAGCGTTGAGGATCATGCAAAACATGGGCTACGACTTGGAGCGGAAGCCAGGCCTCAACTACGGAAGAGGCAGACGAACGCCGCTGCGTGGCGACCCCCGCTATCAGCAAACTTGTTTCGGGTTAGGGTATGCCACCTCCCTTACGACTTCTAAGTCAGACGAGGACATCTTCTCCTCTTCCCAGAATGGCTCGTCGCCCTCCGACTCACCTGATGCTCTCGAACAAACACTATCAGTGAATATGGTAGTGGCAGATCCCTTTGAAGCAGATGAACAGGATCCTGAGCCGTTTAAGAATGACTCTTGGGCCCAACAAATGGATACGCAGTAGGAATTCCGCTTCGAGCAAAGGGAACCTCCCACCAAAGATGAAGTTATCCAGGTTGACGTTGGGGGTGAACTTTCGCCAAAGCCGATATTTATCAGTAACCATCTTTCCCCAGCTGAAAGGGAAGAAGTTATCCAGCTGATAAAAGAGTATATCGACGTCTTTGCATGGGATTATGATGACATGCTAGGCCTTGACCCAAAGGTGGCTACTCACAAACTCAACATATTGACCGATTCAAAGCCTGTGAAGCAGCACCAACGCCGGTTCTGCCCGGATATGATGGACGCCATCGAAGCTGAAGTCAAAAAGTTGATAGCCTGCGGTTTCATCCGGGAAGAACAACATCCCAACTGGGTCACCAACGTTGTCCCAGTCATGAAGAAAAATGGGAAAATACGTATCTGCATCGATTACCGAGATCTGAATGCGGTCTTCCCCAAGGATGAGTTCCCTCTTTCCATCACGGACATCATGATCGACAACACCTGCAGTTTTGAACGCATGTCTTTCATGGACGAATTCTCAGGATACAATCAGATCAAGATGCATCCCGAAGACGAGAAGCACACTGCCTTCCGGACCCCGTTGGGGGTATATTGCTATACGGTCATGCCCTTCAGATTGAAGAACGCCGGGGCTACATACCAACGGGCTATGAGTAACATATTCCATGAGCATTTACGCAAAATAGTAGAATGTTACGTGGACGACATAGCCGTCAAGAGCCGCCTCAAAGATGATCACATTCAAGACTTGAGGACGGTATTCGAGTTAATGCGCCAACATCAACTCAAGATGAACCCTACGAAGTCCTTTCTGGGTGTATCTAGTGGCAAATTCCTGGGATTTGTCATTACCGCCAAAGGCATCCAAGTGGACCCTGACAAAGTCCAGGCCATCGTAGAAATGCTACCGCCCCACAATCTGAGGGAACTCCGGGGATTTCAAGGCCGTCTGGCTTATATCCGGAGGTTCATATCCAACCTCTCGGGGAGATGTCAGCCCTTTTCTCATCTCATGAAGAAAGGTGTATCCTTCATATGGGACGAAACCTGTCAGCAAGCGTTCGGAGATATCAAACGCTATCTCACCAATCCGCCAGTTCTGGTGCCTCCCGTCATGGGAAGACTATTCTTGCTATACGTCCGAGCGATGGATCATTCGCTAGGAGCTCTTCTCGCACAGAAGAACGATATGGGTCATGAACAGGCTATCTACTACCTCAACAGGATGATGGTCGGAGCCGAACACCGGTATAACCCAGTGGAGAAAGAATGCTTGGCTCTGATGTTCGCTATCCAGAAGATGCGGCACTATGTTACCTGCCAGACTATTCATATCATCTCCAGGATCAACCCTCTTCGAGTACTGATGAGCAAGCGAAGTGCTCTTAATTCCCGACTCGCGACTTGGGCGATGCTGTTAACACCATATGATATGGTATACGTCCCACAGAAGTCCATCAAAGGCCAAGCGCTGGCCGACTTCCTAGCTGCTCATCCGATCCCGGAGGCCTCCAAATTATACGAGGACATCCCTGACGAAGTTGCAGAATGTAATTTCATAATGGAAAGTGACGCATGGCAACTGTTCTTCGACGGCGCCTCCAGGACTGGTCCCAAGGGAAACGTGGTTTCAGGGGTAGGAATCGTCCTGGTCACTCCTGATAAACTCGTCATCTACCGAGAATATTCTCTTAGCGAGCCATGCTCCAACAATGTGGCAGAGTACAACGCTCTGCTAATCGGGCTCCAAGTCGCCAAAGAGCTGGATGTCGAGTCCCTGGAAGCTTTCGGTGATTCTCTGCTTATAGTCAATCAAGTTAGGGGAATATATGAAGTCCGGAATCCAGACCTCATCTCCTATCACCAAGCAACGGTCGAGATAGCCATGACATTCAAAGGGTTCTTCTTAGAGCATGTACCTCGATCTCAGAATCTGGAAGCTGATGCCCTAGCCAGTCTAGCTGCGGATTTAGCCACTCCTATAAGAAAACATGATTTGGTAATCCTTCTTAACAGAGATTTATTCTGTGTGAAGAACAACTTTCACATAGAATGCAGCTACGCTGTGAACACAGATCCCCCTAGAAGAGATTGGAGAAGTCCCTTCATAGATTTCGTCGCATACGGAATCTTGCCGGAGGACCCCAAAGAAGCAGTATCCGTCAAAAGACGATCATTACGCTTCTACTTCGATGCATCTTCACAATGCCTATATCGCCGGACTGCTATTGAGATATCTCTCTAACGACGAAGCACAGTAGATTATCCGGGAAGCTTACAACGGCGTGTGCGAAGCACATCAACCCGGTCCTAAGCTACAGGATCGTATCAGGAGAATGGGCTATTACTGGCCCACTATGATCGCAGACGCGATCAACTATGCAAGACAATGCAGAGCCTGTCAGGTTCATGCAGACTTCATACATCAACCGTCTGAATATCTACATCCTACGGTTGCATCCTGGCCTTTCGAAGCATGGGGTATGGATATCATTAGTCCTATTCACCCGTCTTCTTCCAGAGGTCACCGGTTCATACTGGCCATCACGGATTACTTCTCCAAATGGGCAGAGGCGATCCCTCTTGCTGAGGTAAAGGCGTCTAATGTAATCAGCTTCATCAAGCATCACGTCATTTATCGCTTTGGGATTCCCCGAAGGATAATCCATGACAATGGGCCTCAGTTCATCAGCCAAGCGTTTCATCAATTTTGCGATAAAAATCGGATACATAATATTGTCTCTACGGCATATTATCCAGCTGCTAATGGTTTGGCGGAAGCTTTCAACAAAACCATTATCAAACTCTTGAAGAAGTTCGTCTCTGCAAACAAAAGAGATTGGAATGAGAAGCTGGGCGAATGCCTCTGGGCATACCGCACAACGGTACGAACACCGACAGGTTGTACCCTATTTTTACTGGTCTACGGGAGCGAAGCAGTTCTCTCTATTGAAATCCAGATCTCGTCACTCAGGATAGCCGTGACTAATGAGCTGACTCAAGAAAAGAATGACCTGTTAAGGCTTCAAGAGCTAGAAGGATTAGACGAGAAACGCCTCCAAGCTCAACAGCGCATCGCGCTCTACCAAGCACGCATTTCCAAAGCTTTCAATCATAAAGTAAAGGAAAGAGTGTTCAAAGTCGGTGAGCTAGTTTTAGCCGTAAGAAGGCCGATGATCCTTACTCACAGGAGTAAAGGCAAATTCCAGCCCAAGTGGGAAGGCCCTTATGTGATCGAGACAATATTCTCAAACGGCGCTTAATGGTTAGCCCAGCCTAATGGAGACCTGTTAATGGCTCCTATCAACGGTAAATTCCTGAAAAGTTACTATGCTTAACCTCCCCTGCTCAAGTGGAATATAGCGAGAAACTCAATTCTGACAAAACTACTTCCAAAACAAAACTAGTTGGGTCATATTCTATCATGTCCGTATGACCTCTGAATAGATATGTCCTGCTAGAAGGTTATCAAGAGTCTATCACGTTCATACTACCTCTGATATCACTCTCGCCCAAATCGGTCATTTACATTCCGAAATGATGGGTTCATAAAGTCAGAAAAGATTCACTTTATTTATTCCCAAAAAGAGCAGAATTATATTTAGGAAGCAAAAAGAAGAAAGGGTACATCATTGTGGGGGAGCGGTCAGATCGTGAATCAGCTGTACCAGTATAACTATCCTCTCATCCCTGGAAACTAAGGCATCAGCGCGGGCCCGCTTCAGCCGTGCCTCGGGATTGTTCATAAAGGACAGTTCGGCCCTTGCCCGAAGAGAGCCAGCACGGGCAGCTTTTGCGCGTTCCAGATCCTATCGTGCTGTGCTCAGTCGACCAGTCGCTACATCTAGACCCGCCAACGACTGAGAAGCCCACTCCTCTGCCGGGGCAAGTTTTTCCTTCAACTTGTGGGCCCTCGCTACGTTCCCTTCATGCTCGGATTGGCACTTCGTCTGAAGAGCAAGAGCCTCCTCCACGACAGCTTTTCTTTCATCCATCTCCAGCTTATGCGCTTTGATGGAGTCATCTAGGCTTTCCAGCTGTTTAGTAAGCCGTACAGTCATGAGGTCATATCTGGCCTGGACCTCAGCTTCAAGGCTGCCCCGAGCCAGCTGCAAGTATTCGTTAATAGGTTGCTCCAAACCATTAACCACCGCCTCCAGGGCGTCAACTACCCCAGAATCGCCGAACTCCCTGACCGCCCCGATCGGAAACTGATAAGCCTTCTTCAGACGCTCGAAGTCTAGATTCTTCACCAACACCATTGATATCAGCATTTTCAAACTGGTATAAAAGAGGCTGGTGTATTGCTCGGTCAGCGCAACTAGATCCGATTGGACGCCAGGAGTGGCCGCGATATTGGCGAGTCCCCCTCCAGGAATGATTGCAGACGAGATAGCCACAGCCGCCGCCTCGACGGGTGGTACGACCAAAGGAGGTGCGACAACGATGGTCGAAGTCATCGGCATACCCACGAGAGGCGAGATCACGATAACGGGTTCATCCTCCTCTTGAGGTGACAAAACCACTCCGGGCGAGCTGGCCCCCGAAGATCTTTCCTCCTCGAAGTCAGGCGCCTCCGTATCATCGCCAGGAGCCCGAGCAGAGCCAGAAGGCGCTTCAACGCTATACTCCCCGTGGACGCCATCCCCTGAGAAGAGGACAAGAAAGTTGATATCAATATGATGGTAATCTTTCTAAGAGGAGACATAAAGGTGACATTTACCCGTTGTTTGTGGTATTAAACGAAAGAATGAAAGTGTATTTCAATGACGGAGTTATAAGAGGCCCGCGCCCTTTGGTTTACAAACAAACTGGTATAATATAATCCTATACGAGGATGTGGGAGTACAATTTATTTAATCTGGGTATAAATTGCTATAGGTGTCTGATCTGCGATCGATCACTTTAGCCCTTGGACTACACGATGTTGAAGAAGTGCCGTGGAAGACAGGATGCAGCTCCGGAGGTTGCAAAGGAGGGTGGATGCGCGATGCTGAAGGTCGTCGCTCCCTGTTCCTTGCCCGAGCTCTGGGTTCTCCTCTATCTCTCTCTATCTCTCCTCCTTTATCTCTGGTTCGATGACCTTGTCCGATCTAATTCTTCGACCTTTGATCTTGTACTGGTTTTCTTGACCAATTTTCTGACCTTTTTCCCCATTGATAGGGATCTCTATTTATAGAGTTTTGGTGACAGTGACCACTCCGTCGGTGTAACAACCGAGGAGTGGACAGTACATCACCCTTTTACACAACGGTTTAAAATAACCAATGCCTGCATGTAAATAACCTTTTGAGTGAGCATGTGACGCGTGTCCAACTAAGGGGACAAAATGCGTATATCTGCTACGAAGATCACGGCGTAGAAGCCACGTAGGTAGGTATCCCTTGTGTAGCAGGGGTTGGCGTAAAAGCCAAGCGACTGTCACCTTGGCGTAGAAGCCAAAAATAGGCATAGAAGCCGAGCAGGCATAGAAGCCGAATGGGCATAGAAGCCGAACAGGCATAGGAGCCGAACAGTCGGAGAGACCGAGAGGGTGTTGGAAGCCGAGGGAGCACTGATCCTGAGCGGGCGTAGAAGCCACTGCGTACCGAGTCGAAGTGCTGATGCGAACGTTTTAGCCGAAATTACGGTTTTCGAAGATGTAATCAAATCTTCTACAGAGATTTGTCATCATCTTGTGCATTAAATACGGAGACGTGCTTTTGAAGGTCTGCAGCCCTTCTGTGCATCCGTCGCGGAGACGTGCCTTGAGGGAAACTGTCACTGTTCTATGCAATTAGATGTAGAGACGTGCCTCGAGTCCCGTACGAAGTGCAGCTTTTGATGTGGCAGCGGTTTGCCTTACTGCGGAGCGTGAAACAGCTCATGTTCGCCCGTGTAAACAAGGCAGCGTATTCCCTTGTACGCGAAAGAGCGGTATATGCTGAGGGGACTTCAGTAGACGACGGCTTGGTGATATTTTAACCAAATTCTCTGCATTAAATGCAGAGATCCGCCATCATACTGTGGAGCGCGTCCCGAGGGGTCTGCCACCGTTTCCAGCCGTCGTTTGGGTAGCCGTGCAGTACTTTTTGTCAGGAGTCAGAGGCCAGGTTCACCGCGTGACTTGACAGGTTCATTTCGGGGAAGACGAAGCGTTCCTCGTACGTTTTAACGCTGCTTTGAGAGCGGCTGGGTTTTACGCCATGGAGGCGATGAAGAACCCTGTTTTACATTGGATGGCTTCGAAGGCCTCTGCTTACGCTGCTCTGTATCGAGATGCTACGTAGATCATTCCAGCGTATTTTTCATGCTTCTACAAGACCCCCTTCAAAGCTTTTAAATTCCTCGGAATTTGAAACACTTTGAAAGAAGCATGAACGGCCCTTCGTAACTCAAAATATTTCTGAATGGAGCGTTGAAACGGTCGGTACTGACTTTATGGCGGATTTATTGGGGACCGTTGTGGTCTCTTTCGCCTATAAAAGGCTGGGGGGGTGAACCTGTTCTCACCACATTCCCATTGTCATGCAGAGATGATCGCCGGAGCTCGTCGGGTCGATCTGAGGAAGAAGGAGATCATTTTCTTCCAGCATGTAAGGAGCCAAAAAAGACGGCGTCTTCGAGCGAGTGTCCACTGCAACTGTGGATCACGGAAGGATATCTTAGCCTCCCTTGCTCGGGATAATCAGCAACTTTGTATGGCGTTGCTTCTGGCGAGAAGAACGGTCGTATTAGACCACACTGCTTGCAAGCAGTGCCTTCTCTCGTTGCCTCCGGTGATGAGAGTCAGACAGACTCGTTCTATCCTGGCTTGAGCGGTGCACGGAGCTTGGGACCTGCAAAATCTATGCAAGCCCCAACTCTGTCGTCCTCCGCCGTCGACCATCTGCTGGAGAAGATGGATGAAGACCTTGTAGAGGGGACTTCCCTCATATGTAATCACGAAGATGAAGAAAAACCCCTGTAGACAGGATTTTCCTCATATGTAATTTATGATTTTAAATAAAGTCGTCTTTTTCTCCATATGATCGTCTTTGCCATACGTTGCTTGTGAAGTCTGGATATGTGCAGCTTCGACACGTCTGAATTTTTACGCCGACTCTGATAGAAAGGGTATTAGGCCCCGTCTTCTACGCGTAGCGAATAGTCCATAGAACGCCGCTGAGCGTCTTTAAGCATTTAGAACTGTCCTGTTGCTAGGACTGAGGGACGACATAGAATTCTGAACTGTTGCTTCTCTGACAAGCAGGATTTTGTTCAGACTTCGTCTTCAAGAATGATCTCTCGAAACTCCCTTGGAACAGGGTCGAGGTTTTTGGCTATCAAATTGAGTTACCACCTTGATAGACGGGATGTTCAGACTGGAGTCTGGATGAACCTCCAATTTTGGACCCGAGAAGAGTAATTTCTCAATGTTTGAACTCTGTATGCTTCGGGTACTTGGGATGCTCTGGGTCAAGAACGAGTATCTTCTGTGTGAACTCTTTTGCAATTGACCGCCTTGGGGATTGTTCGGATATGCGAAAAGTCGTGGAGCATGAAATCATCAGTCTGTAGCCTCTGAGCGTAAAAATACCACCGAGCGCGAAATCGTAGACTTGTGGTTCCTGAGCGTGAAGTCATAGGTTTGTTGCCTCTCGAGCATAAAAGCTACCGAGCACAAAGGCATCCGGGCATAAACCATAGACTTGTAGCTGTCGAACATAAAGCCATAGATCTGTTGCTGTCGAGCGTAGAAAAGCTCCTTTAGCGCAGAACTGTAGATCTGTAGCCTGTGAGCGTAAGAACACCATCGAGCATGAAATCGTAGACTTATGGTTCCTGAGCGTAAAGTCATAGGTTTGTTGCCTCTCGAGCATAAAAGCTACCGAGCACAAAGGCATCCGGGCATAAACCGTAGACTTGTAGCTGTCGAACGTGAAGCCGTAGATCTGTTGCTGTCGAGCGTAGAAAAGCTCCTTTAGCGCCGAACTGTAGATCTGTAGCCTGTGAGCGTAAGAACACCATCGAGCGTGAAATCGTAGACTTATGGTTCCTGAGCGTGAAGTCATAGGTTTGTTGCCTCTCGAGCATAAAAGCTACCGAGCACAAAGGCATCCGGGCATAAACCGTAGACTTGTAGCTGTCGAACGTGAAGCCGTAGATCTGTTGCTGTCGAGCATAAAAAAGCTCCTTTAGCGCAGAACTGTAGATCTGTAGCCTGTGAGCGTAAGAACACCATCGAGCGTGAAATCGTAGACTTGTGGTTCCTGAGCGTGAAGTCATAGGTTTGTTGCCTCTCGAGCATAAAAGCTACCGAGCACAAAGGCATCCGGGCATAAACCATAGACTTGTAGCTGTCGAACGTGAAGCCGTAGATCTGTTGCTGTCGAGCGTAGAAAAGCTCCTTTAGCGCAGAACTATAGATCTGTAGCCTGTGAGTGTAAGAACACCATCGAGCGTGAAATCGTAGACTTGTGGTTCCTGAGTGTGAAGTCATAGGTTTGTTGCCTCTCGAGCATAAAAGCTACCGAGCACAAAGGCATTCGGGCATAAACCGTAGACTTGTAGCTGTCGAACATGAAGCCGTAGATCTGTTGCTGTCGAGCGTAGAAAAGCTCCTTTAGCGCAGAACTGTAGATCTGTACTCCTGAAAAGAAAATTTCTTCGGGCGTGAGGTTTTGCGGATCTGTTGCCTCTGAGCGTAAACTGAGCGCCACCGAGCGTGAGATCGTCGATTTGGTATCTGCTGAGCGTAAACTCGTAGGTTTGTGGCCTCTCGAGCATAAAAGCTACCGAGCACAAAGGCATCCGGGCGTAAAACCTAGACTTGCAGCTTGCAAGCGTAAAATTGTAGATCTGTTGCTGTCGAGCGTAGAAAGCTCCTTTAGCGTAGAACCCGCTGAACCGTCTTGCACGAAAAAAATCTTTCGAATTCGCTGACTGTCCGTTTTTCGAGGGTAGTGGGCTGACGTAGCATCCAATCATAACCAACTCTTAATTACGAGATCCGGTTGGGGTCTCGAGGGGTTCGTCCGAGGATTCGAGGAGTCGACTCGGACCGTATATATATACCCCAAGCTTTTGAGAGAAAAAGCTTTTTATCTGTCTTCTGCGAAAGAGAGCTTTCGACTGTTCGAGTTTTCCTTCGTTCCTTCTCCGAGCACTTCGAGTCCTCAGAAATGGCATCGAAACAAACTCCCTCTACCAAGGAAAAGAGCGCAGGTTCCTCGTCTCGTTCTTCAGTACCGGCGAGAGAATCTTCGGTCGGGCGAGGTGAACCTCCTTCCGAGAGGAGTATTCCGCCGACGAGCAGTGCACCTGGCTTTAGAGGTAGAGCCTTTTGGGATGACACAAACGACGAAAAATCCTTCGCACATGTTGAACGTGACCGCGCTAGGTCGTCTTCTGTGCTGATAGCCTCTTTTGAGGAAGATGATGCACGGAGACGTTTTCATCTTTTACGCCATATTTCTAATGTGCTAGCGTAAGAACTTCATATTTTCGTAGCTCTGAGCGTAAAAGCTCTGGCTGACGAAAATCGGGGTATATCGTAAATTTTGAATTTTATGCTTGCGGAGGAGACTTCTGGCGTATAGAGACCAAATTTGTGCAATCTTGGCGTAAAGCACAGACTGTCATTTTCTTTTGGTCTGCACTTGTGCAAGATTTGTAATGACCTATTTTCCTTGCACTTTTGCAGTTGATTTGGGTGAGTCACCGTTGGCTGAGGTGATGGGCTCTACTGCCGGGATGCTGCACTCGAACTACCTGGAGGATCTGTCCCATGTGGCCTTTCCCATCTCTGGACCCCAGTACCCTGAGGGCAGGGCGTTTCTGATATCGGCCCAGGGTGAGCGAATGCTGTTGAGCATGATCAATGGTGAACCGCTGACACATGTAGACGGGGAGCAGTACATAAAGCCGACTTTCCTCTTTGGGGACATGATCGATAAGCAGTCCCAGACGAAACCCAAGAGGGAGCCTTGGGTCTTCCCTGCCGGGAATTTGGTCTTGTATCTGTCGACGATGCCGAGGGATTATCCTATCTCGGCTTTCTCCCATGCGACGCATCCTAGGAAGATGTCGTGGAAGCTGACTCCTGATCTTCACGGGAAGCCTGGAAAGATCTTTCATCTGAAAGGAGCTGACCAGGGGTCTTTTGTCAGTCGCCCCTCCGGCGTTGTGACGCTGTTCCGGGGTCTGTGCCCGGGTAATGTCCCGAGTGAAGATAGCTCCGTGATCCAGCCTGTTCAGTTGCCGACCTTCTGCAACGAATTCATGAGTCAAGGTAGGGTATATCCCAAGGAGAATCCTCGGTGCAACGGGTGGATCGCCCCGACGAACTCCCGATGGAGATGCCTAGTTGATTGGGCCTTATCGCACTTCCAAAAAGAGCTGGAGGACATCGGACTATACGCCGCTGTGAGCGCGACGAGTGTTGGGTTGCCTCCCAATGCTAATTTGTTCTTGGCACTGATGGAGCGATATATTCCGCTCACCGGGACCTTTGCCACTCCGCTAGGAGAGTTAGGATTGGCCCTCCATGAGATGGCAGTTGTCTCGAGACTGCCGATGGGGGATACCCCATATGAAGAGTATGTCCCCACCAACCGGGAGTTGGGGGATTCGGACCCTCGGGTGGCAGAAGTATATCAGGAGCTGATGTGTCAGTACTTCGTGTGCACCGCTTTTTATGACGAGCCCTCGGATTTGGCCCATACCACTAAGTGGATATCTTACCTCTTCTTCCATCGGGCTAGGGCCGCCAAGTCGGAGAAAGCTTCGGGGGTTAAGAATGAGCCCGTAAACTGCTTGAGCGTCCTTAGTGCCCAGGTGGTCGAGGCTCTTATGGAGGACGCCAAGGCTCCCGATCAGATTCTCGTTGAGGGGGTAGGAAAATACCTCGAAGGCACCAAGGCCCACAGTTACTTGAGGCGCTGTCGCAGGCCTCTGTCTAAGGAAGCCCAGCTGGCTGGTTTCCTCTCCATATGGCTGCATCGAGTGGTAGTGCCCGGTATCGCGTCTGCGGATTGAATTCACCGGAACATCCTGTGGCCGGCAGTGCGTCTGGTGTTTGGGGCAAGACTGGGCCTGCTTCCTGCCATGATGTGCCGTATTCAGGCTGGCCTGAGGGCCATGACCGATGGGTTGCTCGTCGATGAAGCTCGGCGTGAGAGTTTTCCCAGGGTGGAATTGCCATACCTGTATTTGATGGGTTGGTTAATTCTCCACAACCCCCGGGTAATGTCTTCCGGTTCCGGCAGCAGCTCAGGGGGCATATTCCTGTTGAATTACAGGGATTCTACCTGGAATGTGAACACAGTTTTAGACTGTCGGTTAGTGTTGAACCTCAGCCATGGTTGGAAGATCCTCTGTACTCCCCCTCCGGTACATCGCAACCAATCCGGGGTATGGCTTGAGGATTCAGGTGGAGAGAAGACCGTTCTTTCTCCGGAGGCTTTTAATTGGTTGGTCTGTATCAGACCATCCCATCTGCTGTATAGGAGCGAAGACTATTGCTTCTTCGAGCCCTACTTGCCTAGTCGATTTGCCAGGCAGTTCGGGTATGATCAATTGCACGTGGGTAACGCCGTCACCAGCTTCAGACCCAGGGGCGGACTCATTGATGGAGCTAGAGGGTGGCGATATTTTATCATGGGTTATACGGGGGCAATTTTTATCGTGCCGGTTGTTACAACCTCCATGGAGCTGCGCCTCCTTCACTCTTACGCCCAGTTTTATGTGGCGATTAATACCTTCCATCGCGATTTCGACATGCGGGGAAGCTTTAGAGTGCCTTCTGCCAAGCCTGGGGGAAGAGTCGAAGTCCCCTCGGTTTCTTCTGACGAGGGCGAGGAGTCTGGTACTCCGGATGAGCTTCTGGTGTCGTTGCCGAGGTGTGCAGTGCCTGCGCCAGCGGGGGCTTTGATAGTCTCCTCTGGGAAGCGACGGGCTTCTGCTCCGAAGGAAGCTTCCCTTCGTAAGAGGAGGAAGGAGACGGTGGCTCGTCCTCTCCGCATTCCTGGTATTGAGGCTCCTGTGAGTGAGTCGGCACCTTCCTATATCAGGGATGAATCTTTGGCTGGAGGTTCCTCGCTTTTTAGAGAGGGACCTTCTACAGTTCCGGCTGGTGGCGCCGGGGAGTCCTCGCTAGAGGTTGCTGTCGCCGTGGCTGCTTCAAGCAGTATAGCGGGATTGCCCACGTGGCCACTGCAGATGGGAGAATCTTTCCCGAGGTCAGCAGTGGGGGAAGTTGCTTCTGGGTCAGCGAGCGCGCTCGGCGAGACTCCGACTGACGAACCTCGACCGCGTCTCGGGGAAGGCTTGACCGAACTTTTGGCGATGTCGGTCGGCCCACCTCCTTCTCTAGGTATGACAGGTCGCATTGCGTCCTTAAGGCGTGGTTTAGCCACACCAGGTGCAGACGCATCGTATATGCCATTGGCTCCTAGTAAAGATGTGGAGGCGCCTAATTCCGAGGCAGAAGTGTCTTCGGGGGCCAGCTCGCCTGGAGAGGTTTCGTCATCCCGGGAGGGGGACGAACCTGTTATCGCGACCTCGCCTTTCGCGAGTATGCCGATGACCTCGATCGTTGCCGTCACACCTTTTTCGGCCGTGCCACCCGTCGAGACGGCGACGGTGGCTACCTCATCTGCAATTGTCCTTGGAGAGGGAGTTACTAGCATCGCGGTTACTCCGAACGTTCAGTCGGGTCTAGTCGCGTTGACTGAGCAGCATACCAGCCTTGTCTACACCGGTTTACAAATGATGATACCGATGGTGTTGGCGAAGAAACTTGACTTCGAGCTCCTGAAGAAGACTTATCATCTTTCGATTGAGGTTATCAGGGGGCTTGGCAATCCTGGAGTAGCTGACGCTTTGGAGGCGGTAGTTAATGGTTTAGAGCAACCCGTTAACGAATATTTGCAGCGGGCTGAGGCCAGTCTCGATGTTGATATCCAGGCTCGATTCGACCTCATGGCTGAGCGGCTCGCTACCAAGCTGGCAAGCCTAGACAACTCTATCCAGAAGCACAAGCTGGAGATGGATAGGAGAAAGGCTGTAGTGGAAGAAGCTCTTGCTGTTGAGATGCAGTGTCGATCCGAGCATGAAGGGAATACAGCGAGGGTCTCCTAGCTGAGGGAAAAACTTGCTCTGGCAGAGGAGTGGGTCTCCCAGTCGTTGGCAGGTTCAGAGGTAGCGATTGGTCGACTGAGTGAAGCGCGACGGGATCTGGACCGTGCGGAAGCTGCCTGTGCGGGCTGTCTTCGAGCAAGGGCTAACCTGACCCTCACGCATACTCCGGAGGCACAGCTGGAGCGGGCTCGCGCCGATGCCTTGGCCTTTAGGAAGGAGGGGATGGCTGCACTGGGGCGGCAGATTCGTGATCTGATTACTCTGCCATCTTGATGTATCTTTCCTTATGTAATTTCGCCTCCTTCTGGGAATGAATAAAAGCGACTCTTTTCTGACTGTGGTGGACCCGTCATTTCGGAATGTAAATGACAGTTTTTTAGGTGAGGGGGATATCAGAGGTAGTATGGACCTGACATACTCTCGATAAACCTCCTTAGCAGGATGTATCTATTCAGAGGTCGTATAGACATGATAGGATATGACCTAACTAGTTTCTCTTCTTGGGGTAGTTTCGTCAGAATTGAGATTCTCGTTATGTTCCGCCTGGGCAGGGGGGAATTAAGCGTAGTATCTTTTCAAGAATTTGCCGTTGATGGGAGCCATTAATAGGTCCCCGTTAGGCTGGGCTATCCTGTAGGCGCCGTTCGAGAACGTTGTCTCGATCACATAAGGGCCTTCCCACTTGGGCTGGAATTTGCCTTTACTTCTGTGAGTTAAAATCATCGACCTTCTTACTGCTAGAACTAGCTCGCCGACCTTGAACACCCTTTCCTTTACTTTATGGTTAAAAGCCCTGGAAATGCGTGCTTGGTAGAGCGCGATGCGCTGTTGAGCTTGGAGGCGTTTCTCGTCTAATCCTTCTAGCTCCTGAAGCCTTAAGAGGTCATTCTTTTCTTGAGTCAGCTCATTAGCCACGGCTATCCTGAGCGACGGGATCTGGATTTCAATGGGAAGAACTGCTTCGCTCCCGTAGACCAGCGAAAATGGGGTATAACCCGTTGGGGTTCGTACCGTCGTGCGGTATGCCCAGAGGCATTCGCCCAGCTTTTCATTCCAGTCTCTCTTGTTTGAAGAGACAAACTTCTTCAAGAGTTTGATAATGGTTTTGTTGAAAGCTTCCGCCAAACCATTAGCAGCTGGATAGTATGCCGTGGAGGCAACATTGTGTATCCGGTTTTTATCGCAAAACCGATGAAATATCTGGCTAATGAACTGGGGCCCATTATCGTGAATTATCCTCCGGGGTACCCCGAAGCGATGACGTGATGTTTGATGAAGCTGACTACGTTGGATGCCTTTACCTCGGTGAGAGGGATTGCTTCGGCCCATTTGGAAAAGTAATCTGTGATGGCCAGTATAAACTGGTGACCCCTGGAAGAAGATGGGTGAATAGGACCGATGATATCCATTCCCCATGCTTCGAAAGGCCAGGATGCGACCGTAGGATGTAGATGTTCCGACGGTTGATGTATGAAGTCTGCATGAACCTGACAGGCTCTGCAATGCTTTGCATACTGTATTGCATCTGCGATCATGGTCGGCCAATAATAGCCTATCCTCCTGATGCGATCCTGTAGCTTAGGCCCGGGTTGATGCGCTCCGCATACGCCGTCGTGAGCTTCACGGATAATCTGCTGTGCTTCGGTGCCAGAGAGACACCTCAACAGGAGTCCGTCGTAGGTCCGGCGATACAGGCGTTGTGAAGACGCGTCGAAGTAGAAGCGTAGCGATCGTCTCTTGACAGATACTGCTTCCTTGGGGTTCTCCGATAAGATTCTGTATGTCACGAAATCTATGAAAGGACTTGTCCAATCTCTTGTAGGAGGATCGGCGTTTACAGCGTAGCTGCGTTCTATGTGACAGCTGTTCTTCACACAGAACAAATCTCTGTTAAGAAGGATTACCGAATCTTGCCTTCTTATAGGAGCGGCCAAGTCTGCGGCCAGGCTGGCCAGGGCATCAGCTTCCAGATTCCGAGATCGAGGTACGTGTTCTAAGAAGAACCCTTTGAACATCATGGCTATCTCGATCGTCGCCCGGTGATAGGGGATGAGGTCTGGATTATGGACTTCGTATATTCCCCTGACTTGATTGACGATGAGCAGAGAATCACCGAAAGCCTCCAGGGATTCTACCCCCAGTTCCGTGGCAACTTGGAGCCCAATTAGTAGAGCGTTGTATTCCGCCACGTTATTGGAGCAGGGCTACTAAGCGGTGCGGAGTCAGTTGTATTGTAGCTCCAGCAAGAGGTAGGGCATTTTCTAGGTGAGGCAGCGGAGGAACTGTTGACTCTTGATCCAGCGTAGACTCTTGGCTTGGGTTGGATGGTGGTGAGTCCATCCCCGCGCGTATCTGAGTTGGTGGGACCGACGCTTGAGCCATGGTAGTTGCGTGCTGAGCGAGCATCATCTGGTACATGTTTTCTCTTACGGATTGCATTTATTTTAGAGACGTCTCTAGCATAGTGATGCGTTCCGCGCTCCCTGACGGCGAAGCTTCCTCGCGCTCATCTTCAATGGCGTAAGCTCCCATTTCCCTGGGGGTCATTGAGGGATTAGTATAGGTCGTTATAGAAGTCGACTCCATACTTTCTGCCTCTGATTCGGGAATTTGGCGACCTTCGGCGTCGAAATCAGAAGAGGATGACGCTGGTTGTTGTGATCTTGCGCGAGTGTTTTAGAACACCCCGGCTTCAATGTTTCCGAGGGGCTTACTAAACCTCCTTCAGCTCGGAGGTCTGGAAGGCTGTCGTCTTGAGCTCGACCCTCCTCTAGGTATGTGTGAAGCCATGTTCACAGACGCATGCGCGGGTTTTCCTTCCGGAAAAGACAGCAAGTAGCTCAACCGGTCGAAGACCGATTGTTTCGCCTTGGAGCAGCAGCAATTAATCACAACTTTATGACTATTACAATAGCGTTCGCCAGGAGGTGAGATAGTCATGTTGGAAGGTCCTCTTTCTTTACGCCTCCTGATTAGATATCTGCGTAGGTCAGAAAGGTTTCCTTCCGCCGTCTGAGTTTGTTTTACGCCGAGGGACCGCGCCTGGCGTAACTTGGAGATTCGCTCAGTCTGGCGTGAGGCTGAAGAGGCTCTCAGTTGGCCATTAGCTTCTCGCATAATCCGGAGAGTAGGCAGATCCTTCTTTTGCTGGCGTAAGGGCCCAGTAGTTGAATATTCACCCGCCTGCTTTCCTTTGCGGAGATCGCCGCGCTCGTCTGGTTCACTGTAAAGGTCAGATATCATTTTGCGCGTAGAGCGTGATCTGTACTTCTGATTTGGTATTGAGGCGCCATCAGAGGTCTTGTCTGTACCGCGCGTAGCGGGAGACTGATTTCTGCGCGTAGAACGCAGTGGATACTCCTGGGTTAGCGCTGAGGCTTTGCCAGAAGTTTTGTCTGTACCGCGCGTAGCGGGAGACTGATTTCTGCGCGTGGAGCGCAGTAGATACTCCTGGGTTAGCGCTGAGGCTTTGCCAGAAGCTTTGTCTGTACCGCGCGTAGCGGGAGACTGATTTCTGCGCGTGAACGCAGTGGATACTCCTGGGTTAGCGCTGAGGATTTGCCAGAAGTTTTGTCTGTACCGCGCGTAGCGGGAGACTGATTTCTGCGCGTAGAACGCAGTGGATACTCCTGGGTTAGCGCTGAGGCTTTGCCAGAAGCTTTGTCTGTACCGCGCATAGCGGGAGACTGAATTTTACGTGCGGGGCACGGAGGGAGCGATGCTACCACCTCATTGGTCGGAGAGATCGGAGAGATCGGAGAGTCCACAGGAACGGCGGAGGATGTCTTGGGCATCCACACTTTGCGCAGCTTCCTGCTGTCTTGGACAGAAAGAGAGTGAGAGCTACCCCCAGTCCAAAGCATGTCTTCGTAGGCAGACTGGTCGAACTGAACGACCAGTGTCTTCTTCACGGTTCCTACAGATACCGCATCGTGTTGAGCAATTACTTCCTCGTCAGAAGAGAAAGATGTCCCCAGCAGAGTCGCCATCTTGTTTGTGGTATTAAACGAAAGAATGAAAGTGTATTTTAATGACAGGGTTATAAGAGGCCCGCGCCCTTTGGTTTACAAACAAACTTGTACAATGTAATCCTATACGAGGATGTGGGAGTATAATTTATTTACAAACAAACATGCCCTTATATATTATCAGTATCTATACTATTATATAATCCAAATACCAGGGTATTTGGATTATATATCTTACATAGATTCTTAAGTAGGAAATAATATTTAGGTGAGGATAAAAAGGTCTTTTAAACCAAGTAAATCTCAAATATCAAATTACCGTATCATAATCCTATTTTCTAGGATGCACTATCTTTTTTTCTCTCTTTAAACTTAAACCACCCTCCAAACCTTATTCCAAACGAACAAAACTTCTCCTTCTCGCAATCTCATACCTGCTATGTTCTCTTAATCCGTAGAGCCCTTCCTGAAGGAAGAGAAGGAAGACGTAACCTCCAATGAGAGAAAATTTATTTTGATATAGTACGGGTATAAGTTTCTGACACTTTTTTTGCTTTATACTAATGAGGTCACATATTTGTAACTTGCTTTTACTTCACATATTAAATTCTACAAATGAGCTATATACTTCCAAGATTTTAATCAATTAAATTGCTTACATTCCAGAGGATCCAAGCACAAATGACCAGCGAGATTTATGAAGCAATTGCAGAATTATAGATTGCTACTATCGTCCTTTTCTTCTTTTGGTTCTTCTGACCAGAGAGAGGTTAGTCTTTCGTCACTAGGTCTTCGAATATTTTTTTATGTACAATTTTATTATAATGTTGAATGTTACCTCCTTTCAAAATACAAGCATCAGAGAATGTCATAATTGAACATTGGTTATATGGATAATCTTTATTAGTTTAGACAAATATTCAACATCTTAATTCACCATTGCTTATATATTATATGGATATGTTGATATTATAGAATCTGCAAGATAGGTGGTGACATCTAAGAGATACCAAGACTTAGATGACTTGCCAGACTACATGGGAATTAATTATGCTTGATGCTCGATTATGACATAGTGTTACAAATTTTATGTATTATTATCATGTGGAGATGGGTTATTAATAGTTTTTTTTTGACATATACCTAGGCTCAACTTGTCATGCTCCGACTCCGTAAAGTCGATAATCGTCCCCCGGGTGTGATGTCGTGCGTGCCTAGTTTGCGCAACGCACAAGGCAAGAAGATAAAATATATGGTTTTCATATAAAACATCGAGTCACAACGAAAGATTTATAGAGTCGATATGAAACACGCAGAGTATGCGAAGCAAAGCTCTTTATTGATAATTGTAGCGGTTACAAAGGCTTGAATATCCCTATTGAATATGCCAAGTTAGCTACAACACTCGTTGATCTCTCTTGCTCACAAAGGATTTTATCGTTCCATACATCATGTCTTCTTATATCCAAGCTAAGGCATCGCACATGAGAACCTGAAAAAGGGTGCCCACAAATATGGGCCAGTTCGTAACTTGTACTGGTGAGCAGGATAACCCATCCGCCTAAACCGATACTAAGTGATCATGACAAGCATACAGATTTATAGTGATATTTTTATTAGGACTTAGATGAGTTTCAATTCATGTTGAGGCACGCCTCAAAAGCAGTAAATCATGCTCGCATGTAGACTTGGAAATTATGAAAGCATATTCGCATATAGGCATTGAATTTATCTCTAAGCGGACAAGCATGTTATTCTATTTTATCGCTAAGTAAACTTGTTGTATTTGGTCGCCCCGTTCTCTAAGCATGTTATATTCAAATCGCATCGTAACGCTTGAAAATACGTTGAATCGCATCACTTATTTCTTGGCTCTTACCATAGTAGATTTATACTACACTTGCCCGAGGCAAAGGTAGACTCTCATTAGCACGTCCACCCTTGCATATGGCAGAGTGCATACTCTTTATCTATATGAAGGTTTAGTGATAATGTTGACACCATAAAGGATAATTACATAACATCTACGGTAGTCCTCCCAGTTGAGTTGCGAGCCCTCTGGAGGTCCGCAATGCCGAGTGTCATCGTACGACTTATTTTATCTCCCCCATGGTTGATTACGATTCTGGTGCCCTGGATACTCGTGTCAGAAAAATATTCTACGTTGTGCACAAGTTGTCCATGATCATGCAAATGCATGAATTATTATCTATGACGTATGTCAGTCCCCTTTTCCTGCGCACTTTAATGCATATTGTCCTTGGCGTACTTTTGCACATATTATTTGCTAGCCCGGCCATTGTTTAGACCGAACCCGAGAGTTATGGAGAGAGTGGATTTGGTTGGGTTGGTGGAATATTTGGCTTGGATGGGTTTGAGTGATCCAACGATCAACATCTCTAGCCTAAGCCTATATATTCATATTTCTCTCTTTCTCTCTCTGCTCATTATTTTCTTTCTATTTCTCTTTTACTGCGTAGGCAAGTACATCTTGCACAAGAGAAGAATAATGGATTTATGCATGCTTCTAGTTCTTATATTTGTCACTACCACATTTCCAGTTTAGGGCATTAGTGTAATTTCCTATGTTTAATTTAAATTATGTAATTATTTAAAATGATGAGTTTTATTTAAATAATTAGGTGATGTTCTAAAAGTTAGATTTAGGTTAAACCCTAAAATCCCAATAGGTTCAACCCTAGTGATCAAACCCTAGTTGGCATTCTAGGTTTTAGTGAAACCCTAATTTTTTATGGTAGTTTTAGATTTAAAACCCTAGAGATGACTAAACCCTAGTTAATTAATTTCTTCATGACTTAACATGGAGGGTTAATTAAACCCTTGCATTTGAAACCCTAACCCTAGCCCTATTTAATGAAGGGAAGCCTCCCTCAACCCTTTCCTTCATGAAAAAAACCTAAACCTAGCCTCCATTAAAGAAAAACCATTCCCTCCTACAAATTTCAGAATCTCAAGCCCTAGGAATTCACCTTCCTCCTCCATCAAAGGGAATCAAGGAGCTTCGACCAAGAAGACTTGGAGAAAGAGAACCTTCATTGGGAAACCATCCCCCAATAGGTAAAAACCCGAATTTGACCCATTTATTTCTGTTTTTCCTGTCGTGTTGGCCATTAGGGATCCACCGAATGGTATAGATTTCGATTTCTAGGGTTCTACATGAAGACCTAGGAGAAATTAGGGCTTTGGTGTACATTCGGGTGTTCTTCCCCAAATTCCAGGAACCCTAACCCTAGGGGTTTGCTTGTAGATTGATTACACCTCTAACGTGAAGGTTCAGATCTCGTTTTAGGGTTTCATTTTGGGTTTTTCAGGGAATCTTAATATGGGTTCGATTTCAGCACCCTAAGTGCTCGATGAAATGTTTACTAGGGATTTATTTATCTAATGTATTCGAATTTCTGCATATTTTGGCATACATCTATATACATACATTATTGCATAGGTATATATTCGAATTTCTGCATATTTTGGCATACATCTATATACATACATTTCTGCATATTTTGGCATACATCTATATAACCAATGCCTGTGTGTAAATGACCTTTTGAGTGAGCATGTGACGCGTGTCCAACTAAGGGGACAAAATACGTATATCTGCTACAAAGATCACGGCGTAGAAGCCACGTAGGTAGGTATCTCTTGTGTAGCAGGGGTTGGCGTAAAAGCCAAGCGACTGTTACCTTGGCGTAGAAGCCAAAAATAGGCATAGAAGCCGAGCAGGCATAGAAGCCGAATGGGCATAGAAGCCGAACAGGCATAGAAGCCGAGTGGGCATAGGAGCCGAACAGTCGGAGAGACCGAGAGGGCGTTGGAAGCCGAGGGAGCACTGATCCTGAGCGGGCGTAGAAGCCACTGCGTACCGAGTCGAAGTGCTGATGCGGACGTTTTAGCCGGAATTACGGCTTTCGAAGATGTAATCAAATCTTCTACAGAGATTTGTCATCATCTTGTGCATTAAATGCGGAGACGTGCTTTTGAAGGTCTGCAGCCCTTCTGTGCATCCGTCGCGGAGACGTGCCTTGAGGGAAACTGTCACTGCTCTGTGCAATTAGACGTAGAGACGTGCCTCGAGTCCCGTACGAAGTGCAGCTTTTGACGTGGCAGCGGTTTGCCTTACTGCGGAGCGTGAAACAGCTCATGTTCGCCCGTGTAAACAAGGCAGCGTATTCCCTTGTACGCGAAAGAGCGGTTTATGCTGAGGGGACTTCAGTAGACGACGGCTTGGTGATATTTTAACCAAATCCTCTGCATTAAATGCAGAGATCCGCCATCATACTGTGGAGCGCGTCCCGAGGGGTCTGCCACCGTTTCCAGCCGTCGTTTGAGTAGCCGTGCAGTACTTTTTGTCAGGAGTCAGAGGCCAGGTTCATCGCGTGACTTGACAGGTTCATTTTGGGGAAGACGAAACGTTCCTCGTACGTTTTAACGCTGCTTTGAGAGCGGCTGGGTTTTACGCCATGGAGGCGATGAAGAACCCTGTTTTACGTTGGATGGCTTCGAAGGCCTCTGCTTACGCTGCTCTGTATCGAGATGCTGCGTAGATCGTTCCAGCGTATTTTTCATGCTTCTACACCCGTAGCCAACGGTATATATGTCGCATCTGCAGCCCACGTAGCTAAATCACGCCTTAATGACGCAATACGAACTGTCATACCTGGAGAAGGGGGTGGGCCCACCGACACCACCAGGTGCTCTACCGAGCCTTCACCAAGACGCGGTCGAGGTTCGTCAGCCGGAATCTCGCCAGGCTTGCTCACGGACACGGCAGGAGTTTCATCCGTTGCTGGTCCAGGGAAAGATTCTCTCATTTGCCTCGGCCACGCAGGCGATTTTGTTCCACTACCGGAGAGGGTGGCAGCAACGGCAGACTTAAGCAGGGGTTCTCCGGCACCGTCAGCCGAAACTGAGGGTCCCTCTCCGAAAGGCGAGGAACCTCCAATCAAAGAGACATCCCTAACAGGGGAGACAACAGGTTCCTCTCTAGGAGCTTCAATACCAGGAATCCGGAGAGAACGAGCGACCGTCTTCTTCTTCCTCTTGCGAGGGGAAGTCTGCTTCGAAGCCGGAGCCCTTCGCTTCCCAGAGACTTCCAAAGCCCCCGCAGGCGGAGGCACTTCACACCTCGGCACCGACACCAGAGGCTCATCCGGAGTGACGGACCCCTCACCCTCGTTAGACGAAACCGAGGGGACTTCGACTTTTCCCCCAGACTTGGGAGAAGATACCCTAAAGCTTCCACGCATGTCAAAGTCGCGATGGAAGGTGTTGATCGCCACGTAGAACTGGGCATACGAATGGAGGATGCGCAGCTCCGTGGAGAGTGTGACGACCGGCACGATAAAGATTGCTCCCGTGCAACCCATGATAAAATATCGCCATCCTCTGGCTCCATCAATGAGTCCGCCCCTAGACCTGAAGCTGGTGGCGGCATTGCCCACGTGCAGCTGATCGTACCCAAACTACCTGGCGAACCGACTGGGCAAGTAGGGCTCGAAGAAGTAATGATCTTCGCTTTTGTACAGCAAATGGGAGGGTCTGATGCAGACCAACCAATTAAAAGCTTCCGAAGAAAGATTGGTCTTCTCTCCACCTAAATCCTCAAGCCTAATCCCCGACTGATTGTGATGTACAGGGGGGACAGTGCAGAGGAGATTCCAGCAATGACCGAGGCTCAGCACCAGCCGACAGTCTAAAACTATATTCACGTTCCAGGGAGAGTCCTTGTAGTTCAGCAAGAAACTACCCCCCGAACTACTGCCAGGGCCGGGAGACATCACCCGGGGGTTGTGGAGAATTAACCATCCCATCAAGTACATGTATGGTAACTCTACCCGGGGAAAGCTATCACGCCGAGCTTCATCAACGAGCAGTCCATCAGTCATGGCTCTCAAACCAGCCTGTATACGGCACACCATGGCAGGGAGCAAGCCCAGTCTTGCCCCAAACACCAGACGCACGGCAGGCCACAAGATGTTTCGGTGAATGCGGTCCACGGACGCGATACCAGGCACCACTACTCGACGCAGCCATATGGAGAGAAAGCCAGCCAGCCTGGCTTCCTTAGACAGAGGCCTGCGGCAGCGCCTCAAGTAACTATAGGCCTTAGTGCCTTCAGGGTACTTTCCTACCCCGTCATTGAGAATCTGATCTGGAGCTTTAGCATCCTCCATAAGATCCTCGACGATCTGGGCACTGAGCACGCTCAAACAGTTCACGGGCTCATTCTTGCCCCCCGAAACTTTTTCCGACTTGACGGCCCTGGCCCGGTGGAAGAAGAGGTAGGACATCCACTTAGTGGTGTGAGCCAAATCAGAAGGCTCATCATAAAAAGTGGTGCACGCGAAGTAGTGACACATCAGCTCCTGATACACCTCCACAACCCGAGGGTTCGAGTCCTCCAACTCTCGGTTAGTGGGAACTTACTCTTCATATGGGGTATCCCCCATCGGCAGTGTCAAGATCACTGCCATCTCATGGAGGGCCAACCCCAACTCCCCCAGTGGAGTGGCGAAGGTCCCGGTGAGTGAAATGTATCGCTCTATCAGTGCCAGAAATAGGTTAGGGTTAGGAGGCAACCCAACACTCATCGCACTCACAGCAGCATACAGTCCGATGACCTCCAGCTCTCTTCGAAAATGCTTCAAGGCCCAGTCAACTAGGCAAGCCCATCGGAGGTTTGTTGGGGTGATCCACCCATTGCACCGAGGATTCTCCTTGGGGTATACCCCCCTCGCCCCATGAAGTCATTGCAGAAAGTCGACAATTGGACCGGCTGGATCACTGAACTGTCTTCACTCGGGACGCTGCCCGGGCACAGTCCCCTGAACAGCATCACAACGCCGGAAGGGCGGCTGACAAATGACCCCTGGTCAGCTCCTTTCAGATGAAAGATCTTTCCCGGCTTGCCGTGAAGATCGGGAGTCAGCGTCCACGATATCCTCCTGGAATGTGTCGCATGGGAGAAAGTCGAGATGGGATAATCTCTCAGCATCGTTGGCAGATACAAGACCACACTCTCGGCGGGGAAAACCCAGGGTTCTCTCTTGGGCTTCGTCTGGGACTGTTTGTCAATCATGTCCCCAAAAAGAAAAGCCGGCTTGATGTACTGGTCCCCGTCTATGTACGTTATGGGCTCTCCGTTAATCATGTTCAGCAACGTCCGCTCGCCCTGAGCCGATATCAAGATCTCCCTTCCTTCAGGATACTGGGGTCCGGAGATAGGAAATATCACGTGGGACAGATCCTCCAGATAGTTTGAGTGCAGCATCCCGGCAGCGGAACCCATCACCTCGGCCAGTGGAGACTCATGCAAGTCAACTGCAAAAGTGCAAGAAAAATATGTCATTATAACTCTTGCAACATAAAGACCAAGAAACGACCGTCTGTGCTTTACGCCAAGACTGTACAAAATTTGGTTATTTTACGCCGGAAGTCATATCCAGAAGCGTAATTGGCGGTATACAGTCCGTGCTTTATGCCAGACTGCCAAAATTCTAGTTATTACGCCGGAGGTCCCATCCACAAGCGTACAACTAAAAATTTATAGTATACACCAAGTTTTCGGCAGTCAGAGCTTTTACGCTCAAACCCGCAAAAATATGGAGTTTTTACGCTGGCACATTAGAAATGTGGGCGTAAAAGATGAAAATGTCTCCGTGCGTCATCTTCCTCAAAGAGGCTATCAGCACAGAAGACGACCTAGCGCGGTCACGTTCAACGTGTGTGAAGGATTTTTCGTCGTTCTTTGTCATCCCAAAGGCTCTACCTCTAAGGCCGGGTGCGCTACTCGTCGGCGGAATACTTCGCTCAGAAGAAAGTTCACCTTGCCCGACCGAAGACTCTCTCGCTGGGGCAGAAGAACGAGAAGAAGAACCTATACTCTTTCCCTTAGTGGAGGAGATTTTCTTCGGCGCCATTTCTGAAAACTCGGAGTGCTCGGAAGAAGAATGAGGGGAAAAACTCAAAACAGTCGAAGGCTCTCTTTCGTAGAAGACGGATGAAAAGTTTTTCTCTCAAAAGCTTGGGATATATGTAGAGTTTGGGTCGACTCCTCGAATCCTCGGACGGGCTCCTCAAAACACCAACCAAAATTTTACAATTAATATTTGGTTATGATTGGGTACTACGTCAGCCCACTACTCTCGAAAGGCGGACAGTCAGCAAATTCGAAGAGTTTTTCGTGCAAAAACAGGTCAGCGGTTCCTACGCTAAAGAGCTTTCTACGCTCGACAGCAACAGATCTACGGTTTTACGCTCGCAAGCTACAAGTCTATGGTTTTATGCCCGGATGCCTTTGTGTTCGGTAGCTTTTATGCTCGAGAGGCTACAAACCTACGACTTTACGCTCAGCAGATACCAAATCGATGATCTCACGCTCGGTGGCGTTTAGTTTACGCTCGGAGGCAACGGATCCACAACCTTACGCCCGGAAATTTCTTTTATTCACAGGCTACAAATCTACAGTTCTATGCTAAGGAGCTTTCTACGCTCGACAGCAACAGATCTACGATTTTACACTCGCACGCTACAAGTCTATGGTTTTATGCCCGGATGCCTTTGTGCTCGATAGCTTTTATGCTCGAGAGGCTACAAACCTACGACTTTACGTTCAGCAGATACCAAATCGATGATCTCACGCTCGGTGGCTTTCTACGCTCAATAGGCTACGAACTCAGGATTTTTAGCTCATCTACACTACGGATCTCTGACTTTCTGCATATCCGAACAGTTCTCGAGGCGGTCAATTACAGGATTTCACACATAAGATACTCCTTTTTGACCTCAAAATATCCCAAGTACCCAAAACATACAGAGTTCAAACGTTGAGAAATTACTCTTCTCGGGTCAATTGGAGGTTCATCCAGACTCCAGTCCGAATATTTCATCTATCAAGATGGCAACTCAGTTTGACAGCCATTTCTCGACCCTGTTCCAAGGGATTTTTCGAGAAGTCATTCTTGAAGAAGAAGTATGAAACAAGAATTCTATTTACACAGAAGTGAAAACAACAGTTCAGAGCTCTACGCGGTTCCTCAGTCCTAGCAACAGGACAGTTCTAAATATTCAAAATGCTCAACAGCGTTCTATGGACTATTCGCTATGCGCAAAAGACTGGACCTAGCACTCTTTCTATACAGAGTCGACGTAAAGAATCAGACGTGTCGAAGCTACACATATTCAGACTTTACAGCAACGTATGGCAAAACGATCATATGCGAAGAAGCAAGACGATTTTATTAAAAGATTAAAGTCATGATTGCATATGAGGGAAATCCAATCTACAAGGGTTTTTCTCTATTTTCCATGATCACATATGAGGAAAACTCCGTCTACAAAGGATTTCCCCATCGTCGTCTGAAGATCGCCCAGAAGCTATTCTAACAGGTTCTCAATGGGCATAATTCTTTATCCATCTTCTCCAGCAGTCAGTCAGTTCCAGCAAACTGACTGACATGGCAATGATCAACGGCGGGAGAATATAGAGTTGGGGCTTGCATAAATTATGCAGATCCCATGCTCCGTGCGCCGTGACAGATTGAGTTGATATATTCCACCCAACTCAATGCCCGAGGTCAGAGCTAGTTGCCGCTCACATCCCTGGAGGTAACAGGAGAAGACACCGCTTGCAAGCCGTGTGGTCTAATACGACCCTTCCCTTCTCCTGGAAGAACAGCCATACAAAGTTGCTGATTATCCCGAGCAAGGAAGGCTAAGATATCCTTCCATGATCCATCATTGCAGTGGACACTTGCTCGAAGATGCCGTCTTTTTTGGCTCCTTACACGCTGGAAGAACATGATCTCCTTCTTCCTCAGGTCGATCCGACGAACTCCGGCGATCATCTCTGCGTGGTGATGGAAATATGGGGAGAACAGGTTAACCCCCCAGCCTTTTATAGGCGAAAGAGGTCACACCAGTCCCCAATAAATCCGCCATAAAGTTAGCATCGATCGTTTCAAACGCTCCATTCAGAAACGTTTTGAGTTACGAGGAGCGGTTCATGCTTCATTCAAAGCGTTTCAAATTCCGAAGAATTTGAAAGCTTTGAAGGGGGTCTTATAGAAGCATGAAAAATACGCTGGATGGCTATACGCAGCATATTGATGCAGAGCAGCATAAACAGAGACCTTCAGAGCCATCAAGCGTGCAACAGAGCTTTCTCCGCCAAACACAACATGAAATATAAGCTCAACGTAAGGCAGTACGTCCAAACCGTTTCAGCGTAAACATGGTGCTTCATCGACTCCTGGGCGTAAAACCCATCCTCTTGTAACGCAGCATTGAAGTATACGAGAGACGCTTCATATTCTCCGAAGTGAACCTGTCACATCCTGCAATGAACCTGACGTCTGGACTTCTGACAAAGGGATACTGCTCGACTACCCAGACGACGGCTATAATGATGGTACGGCACTGTGACCCAGGCTGTCATTTACCGCCATCTCCTTTGCATAAACTGCTTTTACGTGCACAAAGGGATATGCTGCCTTGTTTTATACAGGCAGACATGAGCTGTTTACGCTCTGCAGTAGACAAATCGCCTACCACATGAAAAGCTGCACTCCGTACGGGGCTCGAGGCACGTCTCTACGTCTAATGCACAGAGCGATGACAGTTGCTCGAGGTACGTCTCTACGTCCAATGCACAGAGCGGTAACAGTTTCTTAAGGCACGTCTCTGCGACTGATGCGCAGAAGGGCTGCAGACCTTCAAAAATATGCTTTCGCATTTAATGCACATGATGGTGACAAATCTCGGCATTTAATGCAAGAGATTTGATTATATCTTCAAAAGCCGTAATTCCGGCTAAGACGTCCACATCAGCACTCTGGCATGGTACGCAGCAGCTTCTACGCCCATTCAGCTCCGGTGCTCACTCGGCTTCTACGCCCACTCGGCCTCTATGACCACTCGGCTTCTACGCCCACTCGGCCTCTATGACCACTCGGCTTCTACGCCTATTTTTGGCTTCTATGCCTGCTTAGCTTCTACGCCATGGTGACAGACATTAGCTTCTATGCCCACCTCTTCTACACGAGGGATACCTACCTACGTGGCTTCTATGCCATGATCTTCATAGCGATTATACGCATTTTGTCCCTTAGTTGGACCCGCGTCACACGCTCATTCAAAGGATCATCTATACGCAGACATTGGTTATTTTAATCATTGTATAAAAGGGTGCTGTACTTTCCACTCCTCGGTTTCTACACCGACGGAGTGGTCACTGTCACTAAAACTCTATAAATAGAGACCTCTATCAATGAGGAACAAGATCGGAAAATTGGTCAAGAAAACCAATGTCAGATCCACGGTCGACAAATTGGGAGGTCGAAAAATTGGTCAAGAAAACCAATATCAGATCCAAGGTCGAACTTCCAAGAAAGATCGAACCAGAGGTCAAGAGAGAGAGAGAGAGAGAGAGAGAGAGAGAGAGAATCCAGAGCTCAGGCAAATAGCAGGGATCGACGACTTTGGCATCGTACATCCACCCTCTTTTGCAACCTTCGAAGCTGCTTCCTGTCTTCTACGACACTTCTTCATCATCGTGTGATCCAAGGGCTAAAGTGATCGACTGCAGATCAGATACCTATAGCAATATTTACCCAGATTAAATAAATTGTACTCCCACATCCTCGTATAGGATCAAATTGTACAAGTTTGTTTGTAAACCAAAGAAGGCGGGTTTCGTGTAAACCCCATCTTGAATACATTTTCATTCTTTCGTTTTCTACCACAAACAAGCAGCAGGCTCCAGGTGTTCCCGTACCTCCTGCAGTATTGAGAATACTGGATACCCCGGCCTTGCTAGAGATTATCTGTGGATTATTGGCTGCCCAACAATACCAGATGGTGGTGCAACAATAATAACAATAGCAACAACAACTTCAGCAGCAAGAACATAATGTTCGGTTGAACCAAGGATTGCAGACGGCCCTAGAACGAGGCAGAAGAACATATTTTGGGACATCTGTTAGATTTTGCAGACCGAACCCCAGATATTTCGATGGCACGGAGGATGCAATTACGACAGATGATTGGCTCTAGGATATTGAGACCATTATGGCAGCAACTAAAGTTTCGGCTGAGAAACAAGTTGACCTGGTTTGCTTGTAGCTTCAGGATCTTGCAAGATATTGGTGGGCCACGATGGAGGTAGGATTGAGGCATCATATTTTATGGGATAATTTTAGAACCCAGTTCAGGATGAAGTAATTTGGGATTGTGGCTCACTATGAGTTAAAATAAAGGTTTACTAACCTCAAGCAGGCTGGAAGGACAGTAGATGGTTACGCGGTGGAGTTTTGTCGACTTAGCCGGTTTGCCCCAACTATGGTTGCAACAGAGTTGGAGAGAGCAATGAGGTTCCAACAGGGACTTCACTTAGAGATTTTACATATGGTATATGTATATGACTACCAAACCTTCGAGGTAGTATTGATAGCGGCCAAGAGAGTTTAGCTTACCTCTCAGAGGATGGCATCATGAAGAGTAGATCGGAAGAGGCCTCATGGATAAAGCAGCGAGAGAGGACCAGTACCATGAATGTTAGTGTAACCTCCAATTCCAATTTCCAAAATAATTAGATTTTTATTTATTTTAAAATATCAAGTTATAAAATAATTCTCCTTAAAATTCTTATTTTATTTTGAACGATGTTTGATTATAGAAGGTAATTTAAAAATCTTTTATAAAAGTCATTTTTCTAAATGTCGATGTATTACAAAATAAATAAATAAATAATAATATATATTTTAGTTTCAAATGTTTATTGGCTTGAAATAATAAAATTTTTATTGATGAAATTATTATAGGACTAGTTGTTTTCATAATAAGATATCATATCCATTTTGGAATAATAAATAAACAAATTACATATTTTCTAAGGTTTTGCCAAAATGAAGTTAATTCGTAGCTAATTTAATCAGTCAGCCTTTGAAAGCCTCTTAAAAACATTTTCTTAAATTTCTTCTCTATTTAAATTTACCAGTTTACTGTCTCCCCTTTTTGCACCCTCATTTTTCCCACATGTAAAACCCGTTTAAATAAATTCTGGGCCATTCATCGTTGGGCCAACCCGCAACCCTTTATCCCACACCCTTTCTCCCTATTTAAGTTCTCATCATCACCTCCCTAGAAACCCTAATTTTCATTTATTAGCTCGCCCCCACATTTTTCCCACCAGCCAACAGCCACCACCATTTTGTGTGCTCGTGTCCGTGTGTCCAGCATCCGTGTCAGCCGTGATGGCCTCGGGTCCGACCCCGGGTGTCCCACCATATCCATTTCTTTTCCTGTGTCCAGATTTACATTTTACAAACAGATTTTTCCGTGTCCGACACACCCGGACACATCCACATCCTCCAGTTTACAACAGCATCTCCGTGTCCGGCAAACCCGGACACGTCCACAGTAAAGCACCCATCGTGTCCTGCCCCGGACACGATCCGCAGACACCAGACCGCCGTGTCCAGCCCGGACACGACCCCGACGCACAAAACCCAGAACCCTAACCCTAGACTCGAAGCCGCCGCCGGAGTAGTCGTCGTCGTCGTCGTCGCCGCTGAAGCCGGTGGCCCGCCGCTGGAACGAAGCCGTCGCCGCCCTGTCGCTGCCCTGGGTCGAAGACGCCGCCGGTGGCCGCCAGATCCGTCGAACGCCGCCCTCGAGCAGCCCGCCGCCGCACTCGAGTCGAGCCGCCGCTGAAGATTCCGCCGCACTCGAGTCGAGCCGCCTCCTCGACCAGACGCCGCCGTCGTCGAGATCCCGCGCCGCCGCTCCTCGAATGCCGCTGCCGCCTCGAGCTTCTCCTCCGCTGACCGCCGACGCCGACACCCTGGCCGGCCGACCTCGCCGGAAAACCCCAGCCTGAAACCCCGCAGTGAGCCCCTTTCTCCCCTTTCCTTTTTTTTTCAGTTCTGTGAACTGAGAGTAAATAGTAATTAATATAGTTAATAGTTAATTAGATTAACTAATTAATTAATATAGTTATTAGATTAATATAGTTATTAGTTTAAGTTATATTAATTGTAATTAGTAATTAATTAAATAACTATTAGTTATTTATATTGGTTAATTATTTTCTTTTCAATTAAATTATAAAATCAGTTTAGTATATATTAGATTAGTTAGTAAAATTAGATTAGTTAATTAGTCTGACTAATCAGTTAATTAATCTTAATCAGTTAGTTTTATCAGTTAATTAATTCATCAATCAGTAAGTACTAATTAATCAGTAGTTAAATTATTAAACAATTAGTTTATTAAATTACAACATTAGTTTAGTGTATATAATTAGTTATTTATATAACTAGTTTAATTAATGTAACTTGTTATTAATTAGTTTAGTATGATTTATTAGTTAATTAATTAATTATAGTTAGTTTAAGTTAATGATTTGATTAGCTAATTCTTAATAAACAGTAATTTGTTATTAACCAGTTAGTAAATATCAATTAATTAGTTTGGTGTTTTCTCATAATCAGTTTAGTATATATAATTAGTATTTTATATAATTAGTTTAATTCATGAAATTAGTATATATAATTTGGTTATTTTATATAATTTGGTTATATTAATATGTAATTAGCTAGTTTATGTAATTAGTTATTTTTATGTAACAAATTAAAAGGGTTTTGATATGTAAAAAAAATAATAATTTTTGGTTACATTATTAAATTAAAAATATAGTTTCAATAATCTAAATGAGTTCAAAAATTAGTTTATTGGATCGGTGATCGATTTTACCATAAATGAAAATATTAGCTTTTACATAAATTCTAGTTTTTATAAATAAACCTTTATTTGAAACTATTGCTCAAAATAAGTTCGAAATGATTTATATACGTAAATACGTATTTCTAGTATATGTAATCAAATTAGTATTTATATATATATATTTTAAAAAAAAAAAGGTATTTTAGCATATGTATGAGTATACATATATAATGTTCAAATAGTATAAATCAAATATGTATTTAAAAGATATATATATATATATATTGTAAATACATTTAAATTGGTGCGTATATAAATATTGTAAGTATAATAAGTGTAATGTGTATTATATGCGTGTCCCTACTAGATGACCCTAGTTGACTAGTGCCATACCTGGCAGAGCCCTGAGTTCATGTATTTGTGATGTGTTAGTGTAGCTCCTGATGTAAATATTGTATTTGATATATTTTAGGACTGTTGGTTCCTCCAGACGATACTCTGGGACAGGACATTGGTTTTACCAGCTAAGGACCCAAGGCAAGTACATTCTCTGATTAGTTTCTAATTTATGATATCTCCTATGTTCACTGTATCTAGTGTAAATATCCATGTTCTCGACACATTGGTTACACGGATTGGTATACACGGATCTCGTCATGAGATGTTATTCCTTATTCATGGTGTAGCTTGTACAAGACTTGTTTTCCTTGTTATCTTGTGCATGTACAGACACTGATTCCCGGGGAGATTTGCTACCTTCCTAGGGAATTCTGTGCCATAGCGTACCATGATTGGATCTACTATACCAGTCGGGGGTTTGGGGAGTACTTTAGTGTAGATATGTGATCATACCCAACTTTATATGCACCATAGCTCACCCCACATCTCACGTCGGGTGCGGCCTGACCACTTATATGAACCATAGCTGTTACGTGTGATTAGCCTGATCTCTACATGCACCATAGCTAACCAACGGTTAGCCTGACTTTATATGAACCATAGCTAACCAACGGTTAGCCTGACTTTATATGAACCATAGCTAATCACATGTAACCAGCCTGATCAAGATCCCAAGCCGATCACATGTTAAAGCTAGTACTCACACACTTAGTCATAGAATTCTTGCTCATGGACATATTGTTTCTTTTCCTGCATTTACTTACAGTATTTCCAGTACTTCTCTCATTGTACATCTCCCGTACTTATACATGCATCTGGTATGTTTCCATCTAGAACTGCTACATAGTTTATGTCATTTATATAGAACTGCTATTTAGAGATGTACTTTGCTCCTTCCTGACTGGAAAATATTTTTCCAGACTGTGACATTAGTAGACTGGTTTCTGACACTTGGGGATTGGAAGTTAAGGATTGCAGGTATGTTATGTTATCATTAGACTTGTGCTGTATTCTTTTATTTTTTCATTTCCTATCGTGCTGTAGTTGTGATTGAGTATTTCTAGATTTATTTTAGTGTTATCCGTGTCTCCTTATGGAGTTGGATACTAGTGTGAGATTATCTAGATAGCACTTGACCTAGACAGCGTTCTACCGCCGATGCTGCGGCGTAGGCTGGACGTACCCACGCACTCGTGCCCCTAAACCGGGTGCGGGTCGTGACACGTTTTTAGTGGTGGCCCATGCAGGTCTGACTTCGCAAGTTGTGCGATGTCGTGGTAGTGCGACGTATTAGTTGTACTACCGCGTGCCTGCTATAGAATATAGGACATAGGATACTAGGATGAGAGAGGATACTCAATCACAAAATTCTTGAGAGATTCCTGGGATGACCCCATGAGAATCTTATTTTCAATTTAAATCTTTCCTTGTTTCCGTCCGCTCTCGCTTGTTGTCACTAAACTTGATTCTTGTTGAGCAGTTATTAAATTAAAATCTTGGTATCATTGTTGAGTTTGATTCTTGTTGACCAGTTGTTAACTTTAATTCCTGGTATCGTTGTTGGGTTGATTTCAAATTGAGATGAATTTTTACGGACTAGGATTTATGGTATCATCTGATGACATATATTGATGAGGACAGTGAGGAAGGTAAAACGTCTACTTTGATTATGGAACCTAGAATTTATCGCAGCCATATTAGCTGTGGTGACGAGAACGTAGGGACCTGACTTGGATGTACATACTATAGTTATGAAGCTTAGATTCTTTCGCAGCCATACCGGTTGGCGTGGCGAAGATTCTAGACGACATGATTATAGAGTGCATACCTTAGTTACGAAACCTATCGTTTATCGCATCTATGCTTACTGGCGTGGCGAGGATTCTGAGTGTCATGATTTCAGACAGACGTGTATGATTATCAGGTTGTATCCTAAATTGGTTCTTAAAATATCATCTCAAGACTTATCTATTTCTGTTATTCCAGGACTTTGTTCCACCGCTTCTTTCTTTACTAGCAGTAAAGATACCTTCTGTCCTCAATTCAGTCTTTGAGCTCCTATTCCTTGAGGATTTCTTGTTAAGTATGATAATTAGTGGCTTGTAATTTTGTTTGTGTCTTGTATTAGTATTGACTGTGTTGCTAGTGATTTGTAAGAGTTTCTTAGTTGGGCATGTAGGCAGTAGGCTTTAATCTAGAGTTAGCCCTTAGCATAGTACCTTGTACCAATGATTCTAGGAGTAGTGTCATTAGAGATTGAGAGTTAAGGAGAGTATAGAGTATCAGTGATAGTTCTCAGAGTTAGTATCAGAGCCAATTACCCGTCCTGGATAATCATGATTATGTAACTGAGTGATCTATGTAAACGATTAAGTATCCGGGAATTGTGTTAAGGATTTATGGAGCATGATGTCCAATTTGATGGTTGATATCGGAAATGTTAAAGGTAAAGAAATGTATATGTATAAAGGGTTTAATGAGATGTCATAAGTAGAGAAATATCAGGATTAGTAATGGAAGTTGTGAAACGTATCACGGATTAGTTTAATAGGCTTTAAAGGATCGAAGGAAATACATATACAACCATCGAGATGAGGAACCATACACATACCCATGAGAGTAAAGAAACATGAGTGTTATAGAGGATACAGGTGATCATGAGTCTAATGAGCTTGATGAGATAATCCATTAATGCAGCTAGTGATATAATACCAAGAGTGCTAACGATTCTATATCAAGGATTAGTCAAGGATGACGTTAATAACAGTAAGCACTCTGTGTGTTGATAATTAGATGATATACCAATTGACATAAATTGAAATCATGAAAGAAAACACAGTTGATGATAACTTTGATCATTGGAGGTAATAGTGCAAGTGATTCGGGCAGTACAAATTTAGTACACAGTTCTAGACAATAGAGGTATTGAGTGCACCTTGAGTATTAGAGACCGTGAGCACTCATATTTACATTGAGGAGTTATAAATTAAAAAGTGGAAATAAATTTTTTAAATTTTCAGAATTTTAAGGAGTTGAGATTTTGTGTTGTTAAATTATTGAGGATTTAAAATTGATTCACTAAACATAGTTAAGGCTACAAAGATTTTAGAAGTGATTAAATTTTATTTCGATGTGAAGTATCTAATATTGAGGAGGTATATGCATTTTATTTTAAGTTGATCGGGAAGTTAAACCTTGACGATTATTTGGAGGATTAATTTTTGGTAGATATGAATATTAAAATATATGATTAGTTGATATGGGTACCAGTGTACATGAATAGAAATTGTTAGTGAATGTGCTAGAGTTAAGTGGTTGATAGTAGACACTACAAGTAATATGTTAACATGATCCTTCTTCCTTCCTAATGTTCCTTTTCTTTCGCCTTTCGATGGATTGATTGATTTTCCTAGTACTGTGGTTCACATGCATGATTTTCTTGTTAGAATATAACTAGTAGTACCCCCTAACAGAGACTGAAATACCATGACAAAAGACACATGACCTATATTTTCTTAAATTGCATGGCTGTAGGTAGAGTTTTCTTAAACCATGATCATTGGGTTTTGACCATAGCAAAGATCTATGACGAGGTTATGACTGACAAAAAGAGACAAGAGGATTAAATTGTGGATGAGCATTAAATTAAATAAAGAATTTAAGGGTTGTTATAACGGAGTTGATGGATCATTGATTTTATGAAAATCGAGGTATGATTGAAATTCGAGGACATACATTTACTTAAAGGGAGAATTTAGAAATTTACAGAGCCAAAATTGAGGATTTATAAAATTTAAGGAGGTCTTGATATGATTGAATTGATTATTAAAAAATTTGAGAAATCTTAGAGATTATCATTTTATCTATTTGATTGCAAGATAGAAATTTTATTGAAGATACTGGAAGCATCGCATCGTTGAGTATTTGAGGAAAAAGAAAAGCAGGAAATAAAATCGTAAATGGAATAGTGTCCAATTAAATTCTTGGGATGAGGAGTTAGATTGGAATAAGAATCGATTGAATTTGAGCTAGATGATTGATGAGTGTTAAAGTTAAATTTTGGGATGCAGATTTTTAAGTTTTATAAATATGCATTGATTGGATCTCAATTAAAAGGATTGGATAGTAAATTTTGTATTTAGTTATTTACTCAAAATTTGAGGAGATTATGATACGACTGGAATTCAATTAAAAATATTGAGGATTTGAGTAGTAAAAAAAAAAAAAAAAAAAAAAGTTTACATTGGGATAATAAATTCAGAGGATGAAAAAAAAAAAAATATATTAGTTCAAAATTTGGAAACACTATACATATGGATAAAGAAATATGGAATGAAATGAAGCTCATGGTAAAGAAGATTATAATATAATTGATTATGGGATCATATAATTGAAGGTCGTAAGGTAAGATCATGGTATATTGAGGTTGTGATTTAAATTAAAATCTTGACCATGACAGTAACATTTGAAATCGAAGAAAATAATCGGGGTATAGTTGATGTTAAGATAAACAAACTCGAATTTGATGATAAGGCTTTTGATTCAGAAATTCGAAGATCTAATCTAATAAAGTTTGTGGAATTTAAACTTTTATAGATATTAGTTAATGATGAATCACAAGATTGAGAAAAGTAAAATGAACGAGGAGAAAGAAAGGATTATTTTCAGATGGTGGTAAAGACTATTTTTCCTAGAAATTAAGAAGGCGATTAGATGCCTCTTGATTACATTCTGAGGGATGTATTTGAGTTTCTTCAATCAAATTGTCGACCGTATCTTTCGAATTAGCTATAACTTTCATGTCTATATCATTCTTTATACTGGGTCTTCCTTGGTTTAGTTACTTTGAAAAGGTAACGTGCATTATTCAAATTATCTGTTTTCAGTGATCGTGTCTACTTTCCAACACCTAACTTTCTAGAGGATTCAAAGCCGAGCCATGATTCCTTCAAGTTATTCCTGTCTTAAACCATATTTTCTTTTTCTTCATGTTTCCTTCTGTTTGGTAAATATTTTCCTTATAGAAATATTTCTTCAATGACATATTCATCATTATGAACAACAAATTTTTCTATCCTAGTCGTCCCTAAATTTCGAGGACGAAATTTTTCTAAGGTGGATAGACTTGTAACCTCCAATTCCAATTTCCAAAATAATTAGATTTTTATTTATTTTAAAATATCAAGTTATAAAATAATTCTCCTTAAAATTCTTATTTTATTTTGAACGATGTTTGATTATAGAAGGTAATTTAAAAATCTTTTATAAAAGTCATTTTTCTAAATGTCGATGTATTACAAAATAAATAAATAAATAATAATATATATTTTAGTTTCAAATGTTTATTGGCTTGAAATAATAAAATTTTTATTGATGAAATTATTATAGGACTAGTTGTTTTCATAATAAGATATCATATCCATTTTGGAATAATAAATAAACAAATTACATATTTTCTAAGGTTTTGCCAAAATGAAGTTAATTCGTAGCTAATTTAATCAGTCAGCCTTTGAAAGCCTCTTAAAAACATTTTCTTAAATTTCTTCTCTATTTAAATTTACCAGTTTACTGTCTCCCCTTTTTGCACCCTCATTTTTCCCACATGTAAAACCCGTTTAAATAAATTCTGGGCCATTCATCATTGGGCCAACCCGCAACCCTTTATCCCACACCCTTTCTCCCTATTTAAGTTCTCATCATCACCTCCCTAGAAACCCTAATTTTCATTTATTAGCTCGCCCCCACATTTTTCCCACCAGCCAACAGCCACCACCATTTTGTGTGCTCGTGTCCGTGTGTCCAGCATCCGTGTCAGCCGTGATGGCCTCGGGTCCGACCCCGGGTGTCCCACCATATCCATTTCTTTTCCTGTGTCCAGATTTACATTTTACAAACAGATTTTTCTGTGTCCGACACACCCGGACACATCCACATCCTCCAGTTTACAACAGCATCTCCGTGTCCGGCAAACCCGGACACGTCCACAGTAAAGCACCCATCGTGTCCTGCCCCGGACACGATCCGCAGACACCAGACCGCCGTGTCCAGCCCGGACACGACCCCGACGCACAAAACCCAGAACCCTAACCCTAGACTCGAAGCCGCCGCCGGAGTAGTCGTCGTCGTCGTCGTCGCCGCTGAAGCCGGTGGCCCGCCGCTGGAACGAAGCCGTCGCCGCCCTGTCGCTGCCCTGGGTCGAAGACGCCGCCGGTGGCCGCCAGATCCGTCGAACGCCGCCCTCGAGCAGCCCGCCGCCGCACTCGAGTCGAGCCGCCGCTGAAGATTCCGCCGCACTCGAGTCGAGCCGCCTCCTCGACCAGACGCCGCCGTCGTCGAGATCCCGCGCCGCCGCTCCTCGAATGCCGCTGCCGCCTCGAGCTTCTCCTCCGCTGACCGCCGACGCCGACACCCTGGCCGGCCGACCTCGCCGGAAAACCCCAGCCTGAAACCCCGCAGTGAGCCCCTTTCTCCCCTTTCCTTTTTTTTTCAGTTCTGTGAACTGAGAGTAAATAATAATTAATATAGTTAATAGTTAATTAGATTAACTAATTAATTAATATAGTTATTAGATTAATATAGTTATTAGTTTAAGTTATATTAATTGTAATTAGTAATTAATTAAATAACTATTAGTTATTTATATTGGTTAATTATTTTCTTTTCAATTAAATTATAAAATCAGTTTAGTATATATTAGATTAGTTAGTAAAATTAGATTAGTTAATTAGTCTGACTAATCAGTTAATTAATCTTAATCAGTTAGTTTTATCAGTTAATTAATTCATCAATCAGTAAGTACTAATTAATCAGTAGTTAAATTATTAAACAATTAGTTTATTAAATTACAACATTAGTTTAGTGTATATAATTAGTTATTTATATAACTAGTTTAATTAATGTAACTTGTTATTAATTAGTTTAGTATGATTTATTAGTTAATTAATTAATTATAGTTAGTTTAAGTTAATGATTTGATTAGCTAATTCTTAATAAACAGTAATTTGTTATTAACCAGTTAGTAAATATCAATTAATTAGTTTGGTGTTTTCTCATAATCAGTTTAGTATATATAATTAGTATTTTATATAATTAGTTTAATTCATGAAATTAGTATATATAATTTGGTTATTTTATATAATTTGGTTATATTAATATGTAATTAGCTAGTTTATGTAATTAGTTATTTTTATGTAACAAATTAAAAGGGTTTTGATATGTAAAAATAATAATAATTTTTGGTTACATTATTAAATTAAAAATATAGTTTCAATAATCTAAATGAGTTCAAAAATTAGTTTATTGGATCGGTGACCGATTTTACCATAAATGAAAATATTAGCTTTTACATAAATTCTAGTTTTTATAAATAAACCTTTATTTGAAACTATTGCTCAAAATAAGTTCGAAATGATTTATATACGTAAATACGTATTTCTAGTATATGTAATCAAATTAGTATTTATATATATATATTTTAAAAAAAAAAAGGTATTTTAGCATATGTATGAGTATACATATATAATGTTCAAATAGTATAAATCAAATATGTATTTAAAAGATATATATATATATATTGTAAATACATTTAAATTGGTGCGTATATAAATATTGTAAGTATAATAAGTGTAATGTGTATTATATGCGTGTCCCTACTAGATGACCCTAGTTGACTAGTGCCATACCTGGCAGAGCCCTGAGTTCATGTATTTGTGATGTGTTAGTGTAGCTCCTGATGTAAATATTGTATTTGATATATTTTAGGACTGTTGGTTCCTCCAGACGATACTCTGGGACAGGACATTGGTTTTACCAGCTAAGGACCCAAGGCAAGTACATTCTCTGATTAGTTTCTAATTTATGATATCTCCTATGTTCACTGTATCTAGTGTAAATATCCATGTTCTCGACACATTGGTTACACGGATTGGTATACACGGATCTCGTCATGAGATGTTATTCCTTATTCATGGTGTAGCTTGTACAAGACTTGTTTTCCTTGTTATCTTGTGCATGTACAGACACTGATTCCCGGGGAGATTTGCTACCTTCCTAGGGAATTCTGTGCCATAGCGTACCATGATTGGATCTACTATACCAGTCGGGGGTTTGGGGAGTACTTTAGTGTAGATATGTGATCATACCCAACTTTATATGCACCATAGCTCACCCCACATCTCACGTCGGGTGCGGCCTGACCACTTATATGAACCATAGCTGTTACGTGTGATTAGCCTGATCTCTACATGCACCATAGCTAACCAACGGTTAGCCTGACTTTATATGAACCATAGCTAACCAACGGTTAGCCTGACTTTATATGAACCATAGCTAATCACATGTAACCAGCCTGATCAAGATCCCAAGCCGATCACATGTTAAAGCTAGTACTCACACACTTAGTCATAGAATTCTTGCTCATGGACATATTGTTTCTTTTCCTGCATTTACTTACAGTATTTCCAGTACTTCTCTCATTGTACATCTCCCGTACTTATACATGCATCTGGTATGTTTCCATCTAGAACTGCTACATAGTTTATGTCATTTATATAGAACTGCTATTTAGAGATGTACTTTGCTCCTTCCTGACTGGAAAATATTTTTCCAGACTGTGACATTAGTAGACTGGTTTCTGACACTTGGGGATTGGAAGTTAAGGATTGCAGGTATGTTATGTTATCATTAGACTTGTGCTGTATTCTTTTATTTTTTCATTTCCTATCGTGCTGTAGTTGTGATTGAGTATTTCTAGATTTATTTTAGTGTTATCCGTGTCTCCTTATGGAGTTGGATACTAGTGTGAGATTATCTAGATAGCACTTGACCTAGACAGCGTTCTACCGCCGATGCTGCGGCGTAGGCTGGACGTACCCACGCACTCGTGCCCCTAAACCGGGTGCGGGTCATGACAGTTAGCACCATCTCCTGGCATTCGCATCCATGATGTAACATAAAGGAGGCCAGTGACCTCGACGGTGATAGCATATACTCGGCAGCAACAACCGAAATAGCAGCAACATCAACAACAGTAACAACGACGGGGAGCACAGACGGGTTGTACATATTGTGGCAAGGGAGGTCATACCCAGGATGTTTGTCAGGCAGCGAATAGAAAATGCTTGAGATATGGAAGTCCTAATCATAGGGTTGCCTTTTGTCCTATGATACAAAGGTTAGGAGGGCCAGTATAATAGTTTCATGTATTGCCGGTTCCAAGGGCAGTGTAGCAAGGAGGACCAGCAGTAGCAGTACTACCTATAGCTTAGCGTCCATTACCGATGCATGCTCAATTATACCGACAATAGCAACATAAACAACAGAGACCGCAACAACGATACCAGGAAAGGTAGCAGCATGGAGCTGGATAAGGCCAAGGGCAGGCGTTCACCTTGTCTTTGGAGGATGCTATGGCGTCAGGCGACGTAGTGGCAGGTAATATTTTTTCTTACAATATTTTCTGCCATAACATTATTTGATTCTGGAGCTTTGCAATCATTTATATTTGCATAATATGCGATACATATTGGATTAATATTTGAGGTATTACCAGAGAGGCTGAATATACTCACTGACAATAGGATCATAAAAGTTAGTAGGGTGTGCCTAGCGTGTCTAGTTGTAGTATGTGGGCATTTATTACCTGCAAAGTTGATCGAGTTCCCTATTGTCATGCCCCGATCTCCCGCAGGCTAATCGACCATCCCCGCTAGTCGAGAATTACCGTAACAACGCTCCCGCAGGACGATCGCTTTGGCCTATCTGGGCGTGATGCCGCACGAGCGTGAGCCATGCCCGTGTAAGGTCGTAGTTCATTAGCTGGCAGTAAGGAGTCTAAGCCACAGAGTCACACAGATTGTCCGAGTGCAGCGGAATTATAAACGAATATGCGATTTGGTAACAAGTTCGCTAAGTCGACAATAGCGGAAGCATTGAATAACACAAGTATAAGTAAAACAACTCTTTATTGATATAAACAAGTATTACAGGCGGCACATAGCTGGGATTATAAGTCGCTCAAGCCTCTTTATCTGAAATAATAAAAGCGTACAAAGTGGCTATATTTGTGGAATGATATACATGCGACGTTCCAACATTATGTCTTGTATATGTGCTTCAGTTCCGGACGCAACACTCCAAGGCTTCGAATTTGACTCCACGCCTTAGCACGCACGAAGGAGGCATCCGTACCGAACGAGGTTTTCCTGCACCCTGCAAACAACCTAGTGGATTATCAGTACATGAATGCAATGGTGGGGAGGCTACTCGCCCGCTCGACAAATCCAAACATGTAATATAGGTTCCATGCACCAACTATTATATTGTCTTTCTAGTTGCCTTAGGATCAATTTTATGGCAAAGATTGAATAGCCTAACTCGTGTGGTAGTGCGTCGTGCGATATAAGAGAAAACACGACTAGACTTACCAACTTACCATTTGACCTTCCCTGTCCAAGGCAAACCAAATTAATTTAAGCATGAGCATTTATAAATATTTAGGGGCAATACATATGCTAACACTACGTTGTGAGCGAGACTATGTTTTAGATGCTCTTGATGCGATGCAATGACTCACGATCGGATAGCTGCTAAGCGAGGATGACTTATCTATATAAACATTTGTCGCTGGCATAGCCATAAAGGACATAGTCATTGGCGGAGAGTGTATGCAACGAAAGTACGTGGTGTGCTGCAAGCTATCCCATCAATCACATGAGACTATAATGTTAGTTCCATCCGGATCGGGTCGGTCCTAGTACCCCGGTGACCGCCCGTGGAACGAGATCCGAAGATCAACTTTTTCAAGTTGTCCGCGACATGCAGGTCAGGGTCTTTCCAAATCTATAACTTGACATGATAATCCATAATCCTTGTTCTGAACCAAGCATTTGCTCCACGAGCTAGGATTCTTGGATTCATTGACATGATTCTCGTTCAGAGATAAACTTGATGTGATTATCATTCAGTTGTAACTTGACAGGATTCTTGATTCTTGAACAACTTGCCTTGATGCATGTCCCTGGTTCGGGGATTCCCTTGGTGACCTAATAGTCCTGGATACTTGCAGGTTCACTTGCATAGAATACCTATTTGATAGTCTCCTGGCTAACTAGAATGTATGTACGATACGGATAACGTTAGACGTTTATGGCATGAGTTCATAAATCAAGGCAACATTTCAAGTTAACATGTCTAAGCAGGCAAGCATGTATTTGTAAGGAACTCAAGCAATCACGTTAGCTCGGGCCCAAAGGTAAGCTGAGGGGTGAAACTGTAAGGGACTTTCCAAGCGACATGATCTAGGGTAGCATGCGAGGGTCTGAACATAATTAATGTTTTAATTCCATATTCTAACATAAGCAATACAAGTTGGGATTATTCTTTTAGTTAGGTGCATTGTATTCTTATTAGCATGCAGGAGGTGATTCACCTAGCGACTAGTATGTATCGTTTCATATTTTAAGTGTGCTGGCTAAGCAAAGACAAGTTCACCGTAGCCACCCACCTTAGCGATAATTTGCCTCGGTTGAGCGATACGTCGAGCGAGCCTCTGAAAGCCTAAGCCAAACTCCTGATGAGCCAAGTCTGGATATCCTTTGCCTCGAACGAGTATTCTCACCTGAGCAAAGCATTTTGGAACATTATACTTTTGCCGTTTGAATCGGCAGTCCGCTTGAGCGGAACGGGGTATTATATCTTTATGTCACCCCCGGCCCCGAGGACTGCCCGGACCACAGATCTCCCCGTCGGGACCGGACGTGCATCACCGTACCTCGGCGCACCGGACACGAATCACCATTCCTCAACGTCTTCCCGACGGGGCAAGGAATGGCCCGTTTGATACCGGGACGTGATATCGTGCGAGCCTGGGGTTGCGCCCGCATAAGGCAACATTATTTGAGTTTGTCAGGCTATAATCGCATCAATCGAGTAAGCACTGGAGGGACATTATTATAATGCAATACATTTAGCCAACTGAGTATTTGGGGCAAATCGAGGAACTGGGTTCTCTCTTTACAAAGACATCGTTCCATACATTATGCCCCTTTATACGATAGCAACTCGAGGCAATCGAAACCAGGATTTCGGGTCTTGGGAATTGAGACATGCCTATCGCTCCCTTGGACTATCCAGTACCTGCAAGCAAGTAAACTGTTGGTGGATCAACACTTTTGTAAGTACTAGTGAGATAAAACAACTGAACATAAGCAAGCATTTACTAAAACCAATACTAAGTAATCATGTTATAGAATATTACATTACTAGTGATCTTTCTAGTTTTACCTATGTTCATTTCATGCAGTTCGATAGCAGAGTCATATTACATTATTTTGGAAACATCTTTTAAAACATAGTTTCATATACGATATAAGCAAGCAAGCAAGACAAGCCGTTCATTCTATTTCAGGGTGTGCGCAACGTGTCTCGTGAGCTATACTCAAAGACTCGAGGGACAAATGCACATATAGACTCTAATGCATATCTTAGGGGCAGTCATCTATCTAAGCCAACACAATGAACTAGTTATATGCAGCGGTCCCCGAGTAACTCAGGATCGGCAGCTGTTGGTCCAGTATACCAATTACTCATTATCTGATGCTAATGGCAGCTATGACTCATGTTTGATTTCCACTATCTTTGTAGCAGCCGTGACACATGCAGTTCAGCTCTCCACCAATAACTATTGTTCGACCGATGCGAATGCATGAAACACTATCAAATAAACTCTAGTATGCAGACGAGATAAACCATTAGACTATAATCTTTGTTGCGGGGGCAAGCCGCCTTATCTTTGAACACATTCATGCACACGATATGGTTCTCTCGGAGCTTAGGCGATAGTGAACATGTTCATGCAAACACATACTTAGATAAGCGTTTTAGGGTCTCTTAGTTAAGCAGACATGTTCGTTTTAAAGACAAGTTAGGTGAGTTCGTTCATTAGCATGCAAGACAGGTTCTATCATTCTCTTATTCAAAATAAGCATTCAAAATACTCAGGTTATTATTAAGGCATGCAAGAATCAAAGAACGAAGTTCTGCTCACTCACCTGATACATAATGTCGACGCATAGCGGGGCATTACACCTATGAGTAACTTTGATATTATCTTGGGCATGGACTAGTTGAGAAATAGTCATGCGACGAAAGATTGTCAAGAGGATAGAGTATTATTTAGAGTCCCTGATCTGGAAGAGTTTTTTCTTAGCAGAATAATAGAAGACCATAATAAGGAAGGAATCACAACAGTAGCAATGGAAGAGGACCCGATACCCAAAATAGTTAAAGAATTTATGGACGTCTTTTTCGACGAGTTTTTTGGATTATCCCCAATTAGAGAAGTAAATTCTGTATATAGTTAATGCCAAGAGCAGAACCAATATCCCAGAAGGTATACCCAATGTCACCATCAAAGCTTGATCAGTTATATTGACACATAGAACTAAAGGCAAAAAAGTTTATTCGAACCAGTAGATCCCCATGGGGAGCACCCGTGGTATTGGTAAAGAAGAATGATGGATCAACGTGGTTGTATATAGACTACAGGTGATTGAATACGGTGACAGTGAAGAAAAAGTATCTATTGCCCAGGATTGATGACTTGTTTGACCAATTAAGAGGAGCGAGAGTCTTCTCCAAGATAGTTCTATGATCAGGATATCATTAGGTACGAGTTAGGGAGAAGGATATATCGAAGACAATATTTAGGTCATGAAATGGGCTTTACGAATTCTTAGTTATGTTATTCGGACTGACTAATGCTCCAACGATATTCATGGATTTGATGAACCATATTTTTATGCCATACTTAGACCAATTTATGGTATTATTTATCGATGACATCCTTGTGTATTCTCGTAATAAGGAGGAGCATGAAGAATATCTCTGGATAATACTGCAGACTTTGATGGAGCACCAGTTATATGCAAATCTTAGTAAGTGTGAGTTTTGGCTGGATCAGATATCCTTTAAGTATGAGTTTTGGCTGGATCAGATATCATTTCTTGGGCACATTATTTATGGAGCAAGATCCCAAGAAGGTAGACGTAGTAGAGAACTGGCCAGTTCTGAAGATAGTGGTAGAGGTACGTAGTTTCTTGGGCTTGGCAGGATACTACAGAAGATTTGTGTCAAACTTTGCTAAGATTTTGATACCTTTGATTCAATTGACACACAAGGAAGTTAACTTTGTGTGGTCAGCAGAGTGCTAGATAGCCTTTGAAGAGTTGAAGAAGAAGTTAATCTCTACACTAATCTATACTCTTCCAGCAGGCTCTGGAGGATTCACAGTGTATTATAATGCATCTGGCAAAGGACTTGGATGTGTTTTTATCCAACAAGAGAAAGTAATAACATATGCTTCTCGGCAGCTTAGGGATCATGATAAGAACTATCTGACTCATAATTTAGAGTTAGCAGCAGTAGTGTTTGCGTTTAAGCTATGGAGGCACTAATTATATGGCGATCGGGTGGACATATTCACAGATCATAAGAGTTTGAAGTATGTGTTTACGCAGAAGAACCTAAATATTAGACAGAGGAGGTGGTTGGAGTTGTTGAAAGACTATGACGTAGAATTTTAATACCATCCAGGTAAGACAAATGTAGTAGCTCATACACTTAGCAGAAGAGGTGAAGACTTCATGTTGACCACTTAAAGTCACATTCTAGAAGACTTACGAGAGAATAATACTTTCACAGGATACATGAGTTTTGGCTAGCCTACAGATCCAGTCAACTTTGGTGGACAGAATAAAGATAGCTCAGGTAGAGGACCTAAAGATTTAGAAGCTATGGGCATAATGTAAGTCCGATTTTCCAAAAGAATTAATGATTCATGCAGATGAAACTCTAAGATTTGAAAACCGTCCATGTGTACAAAGCGGGGTATTCGGCAACAAGTTATAACTGAAGCACACAGTTTCCAGTATTACATTTACCCGGGAGGCACGAAGATGTACCAAGATATCAAGCAACACTTTTGGTGGAACAGAATGAAGAAAAAAATAGCACGCTTCGTATCGCAATATCTAATATATCAACAAGTAAAGGCAGAACAATAGAGAACGACATGATTATTACAGCCGCTTCTTGTTCCATAGTGGAAGTGGGAACACATCACGATAGACTTTGTGATCGGTTTACCTAGATTACCGATTGGTCGAGATACAACTTGAGTGATAGTGGATCGGCTCACAAAAGTGGTATATTTTCTCTCCTTCAGAGTGGGACAGTCTACAGAGAAGTTGACATATTTGTAAATGCGACAGATGATGAGATAATATGGTATGCTAGTAAGCAAAGTATCAGACTGAGGAACAAGGTTCACTTCTTATTTCTGGAGAAGCTTGCACGAGAGATTGGATACCAAGTTAAGGTTCAACATAGCTTACCACCCCTAGACAAATGGGCAATCAGAGAGAACCATCTAGACCTTGGAGGATATGCTACGAGCCTGTAACTTAGACCTTGGTAGATCTTAGGAGAATCACCTTTATTTAGTAGAATTCTCGTATAACAATAGTTATCAGGCCAGTATTCAGATGGCACCTTTTGAAACATAGTACGGCAGAAAGTGTAGATCATCGTTGTCTTGGGACGACATCGGTAAGCGAAAGATGTTAGGCCCCAAAATGATCACACAGAAAATAGAAGTTATCAGGCAGATCAGAGAGCGACTTTAGGTTGCACAAGATTGGCATCGTCACTGGGCAGACCAGCATCGTAGGCCTTTAGAGTTTGTGTCGGCGACCACGTGTTCTTGAGAATTTTTCCAACCCGTAGAGTTATTAGATTTGGGGTCCCACAGGAAGCTTAGTCCGCGATATATTATGCCGTTTGACATTCTCGATTGGGTAGACGATATGGCTTATCGTCTTGCCCTTCCACCTTCGCTACATGAGGTGCACATTGTATTTCATATATCTCAGATGCGTAGGTATGTTCTAGATCCGAGTCATATCCTCGATCACTCTGAATTAGTCGTTGGTACCGACTTATCTTACAAGGAGCAACCCGTATCCATTCTGGACCGAAGGGAGAAGCTGCTCAAGAACCGAACTATTTTTCTTGTTCGAGTTGCCTGGGGCCATCACACTCTTGGAGAATTGACATGGGAGCGTGAGTACGATATACAATCTCGATACCCGCACATGTTCGATTCAGAAGATATATTATACCTTATTCCTTCGTATCTTAGATTCCGTAATCAGGCGATCACCTATGTATTATGATATTATTGCTTGCAAGTGTAGATTGCTTGTGGTTAGTTTGTTGCTTGACTTGATATCTCTAACTAGCCTTGAGTTTAAATTTTGAGGAAGAAAATTTTCTAAGGTGGGTAGAGATATCATCCCCCTTTCCCGACACACTTTGATGCATATTGTCCTTGACGTACTTTGGCGCATATTATTTGCTAGCCCGACCATTGTTTAGACCAAACCCGAGAGTTGTGGAGAGAGTAGGTTTAGTTGAGTTCGTGGCATGTGTAGCTTGGATGGGTTTAAGTGATCCAACGGTCCACATCTCTAGCCTAAGCCTATATATTCCCATTTTTCTCTCTCTGCTTATTATTTTCTTTCTATTTCTCTCTCGCTGCGTGGACAAGTACATCTTGAACAAGATAAGAACCATAGATTTATACATGCTTCTAGTTCTTATATTTTCTATTTATTTCTAGCTCATATTGTTGGGATCGAGCACCCCTTCATCTTGAATGCTTGTTGTTCTTAATTTTCTTAGTTGGAATTGAATGGACCAAAGTTTGGGTCTATGGTTCACTTTTATTTTCTTGGAGTTTGATCTCCCAAATTTTTGTGTTTTACAAAACTAATTAGCTCATAGTTTAGAGCACCATATTTTATGTATCTTTGTTTTTGGCAGTGCTTATTTTTGAGTCCAGCTAAGTTTAGTACTGAACTTGATATCATACGTATACAAAATGGCTGACTGGAGAAGAAGAACAGTACTCTGTGAAGAGAATGCAAGATGACCAATTTGGCGTAGATATACGTATATTTCACTTTGGGTGCATTAGTGTGTTATTCCAAACCTTTATGCGTACTAATCATACTGAACTCAGTTTCCTAGCAAAAGTGCGCCAGTCACACTCTTTGAGACAGTGGCGCACTTTCAAGAGGGAATTTAGTTGGCGTACTTTGGTGTGTATTCAATCAAAGTTCTTCCTGAAAAACCAAGAGAAAGTGCGACACAGTTAGTCAGCGCACTTTCTTCGCGTTTAGCAATCTGGCAAACTTTTTTAATATTTTGTCAGTGGCACACTTTTCTTATGTTTGTTGCTCGCGCACTTTCTTTTCTCTTTATTTCCTAATGGATGAAGCTTTGTTTGGTTTCTCGATTTATGTGCTATTGATTTGTGTGCTCCTCGACTAACGAGTTTTTCGACTGTCGAGCTTAACCTTGAATTGTGTATTTTATTATTTAGCTAGCTTGCTCGCGTACTTTCTTTGAAAGCACGCCTTATTTGTAGCTCACGTATTTCTGTTAAGTGTGCCATTTTGGTTAACTTGATAAAGTACGCCATCCCTTTGTAGCTCGCACACTTTATGCGCCCTTGACTTCATGAGACTTTATACGCCCCTGACTTCATGCGGCACCCTGAGCATGCGCTTGTTTGGTTCATGCACCTGACCTTCACGCGTATAATTCTATGCGCACATTATCCTAAGGGACTCCATGTCCTCACGTAGAACTTTTATTTGTGCTCACTTATTTTATTTGGGATATTTCTCAACATCCTCTATGTGGTTGATCTAGGTATTGCTTGTACTACGATTCTAAGGAAGGATGGACTTAAAAACCAGACCTCATGCTATACATAACCATGTGCTAAGATTGGATTCATATATGGCATGAATATGTGTTGGATTAAAATGTTCTTTGTGGGCCAGACTAAGTAAATAGTGACTGGCCGGCTATGTGTATGACATAAGCTTCGTGTTATTATGTGATCAAGATTCATGTGACTCAATGATAAATTAGTAATTGGACTTGAATATTGTATCTGTGCTGATACCATTATTGCCTGATATTTTTTATGATCTAATATGCGCTAAGGTACGACATACCGTGTTACGTGTTAAATAATTTATATTTGGGTTATGTATCGAGAATGCCTCCAAATTCCTGAATGCGTGATACTATAAATATATTCCCCCCAGCACAAACATGCTAATCGAGTCAAGTACCAAATCCTGGCTAGGATATTGATTTATTGAATGTTGCATACATGCTTGGGTGAATCCAGATTGAACTCCATGGATTCGTAACTAGCGTGCCCGTACTTTGTACGATACCTTAAAGGAAATTCTTGTACGACCACGCCTTAAGATTTTAACCCAATATATAACTAATTAAGTAACTAAAAATGGTAATAACATTTGGAGGGAATGATATCTCGATATCATGCCAATGAAACTTTCCACAAATATTCATTCTAAGTGCGCTGTGGGCTGGCCACCACAGATATTGTATATCATCCACCTTAGTAGAGTGTAGTATCTGTCACACCCCAGTCCCAAAATATCGAAGAACTGGACACGTGACAATGGCCAACAGCACGCACCGATGGACAAATCCAATTTAATGGATCCATCGGGACATACTTAAGCTGTAACAACTATCAGGGTTTACTAATATCATCCACAGAATAAACACAGCAATATCAACAAAAAATATTAAACAATATCCAATCACAAGTAATTAAACTCGGGGAACAACCCGATATAAAGTCTGTTACAATTGTTTAATTAAACAGGAAAAATAGTCTATTTGCCAAAAAAAATGGAGCATAGAGAAGCAGATGTTCAGGAGAAGTCCTCAGCGATCACCTCGTCCTCAAGTACTGGTACTATTCCGAGAAGTGCTCCTGTTCCGTATACCTCTGGATAAACCTCGTCTGCTAATCCTTGGGACATAATCCGGATCCAGGTCCTCAGGGGACATAGCAAGGTACAGATAATATAAGCCAAAATAAATATAGTGCAGCAATAAATGAAACAATAGGGTAAACTATATAACCATCTATGTGAAATGCAAGTTGAGAGCATCACTAGAACTTAGGCTGATACCACTACAAGCTCTGTGTCAGGGAGCCGGTAGCAGTTATACTATATAATTTACTATGTTGTGGCCTATGTATATATAATCAACCTGTATCCTGTGTGTCTCTCCCCACCCATATGTAATCATACGTCTCATGTCCACGATGCCTCATGTCCATGTCACGTAAAATCATATATAATACAGTGAGTCATACTATGTCTATAAATATAATGTCTAGGAATATAATGTCTATGTCATAAATCCTGCAACCTACACAGAATCACCTTGAATATTTCAGGAAGATTCTGTCTCATGATTCATGTCAGGTGTCCTGGGTATAACGTACTTGATAATGCAAGTACGAGAATATAAAGGGTCACGAATGTCCATCTCTAGATGATGTACACAACTCCGCGTACGGGGTTGGCACTCGACTATTAATCGGACGCTAAGCAAGTCACACAGACCTAGGTTTAAGCATGTACAACAGTTTATAATTAAGTCCAAGTAATATGTGTCAAAGACTGCAAGTTGGCAAGGTACACTTGCCTGGGGTTCCGGCTCCAATTGTGGCTCTGACTTCAGCGAAATTTGCTGGCAGTACTCCGGTTACTGAAATAAATATCACCATCAGATTCAGAAAATATCAATCAGCTAAAAACGTCTGTCCTTGAGTCCAATTTGGACACATGGGCAAAAATGAAAGTTTCTGGTCAAAGCGGGGTCCACATGTGGGCCGCTTTGCACCGAAAAATGTGTCAGGGTCAACGGTCTCCAAATTCGTCCAACTTAGTGTCAACAGGTCAGGAACGATGATACAAACCCAACGAAACTTCCAGAATTGGATTCCGATGAGCCGATCACAAAATCGCCCGTCAGGTGGAGCCTGTGGGGCCCACGATACGCAATTTTGTCAAAGTTCTCATAATCAAACCAAACTTGGGTCACAGGACCAGAGTATTGCTACGAGTCCGATGGCGCAAGTTTCGTCTCGATCCGACGTGCGTACACTAAGTTACAGCAAGAACCAGAAAGGACGAATACGGGGCGTTGTCGGCGGATACCCGTTGATTTCGGTGTGCAAGCACATCCAAATCAACTTCTGCGAAATCCTACACGTTCGTATCAACGACGTGCACGTATCGATAAAGACCGTACGTGACCAAGTCGTCCCGTTTGGCAGGGCGTACTCAATTCTGGGTGAAACAGGGCATTGGTTTTCCTGTTTTTGGATCGTGGTTCGCGATCGCCACAGGACGTGATGCACCGAGCGGGTTGCACGGGCATCGAGAGGGTCACACAGGGTTCGCGTCACAACTGAAGGAATCAAAAATGGGGCAGCGAGGAGAGAGAAATGAGTACCTGAACAGGGCTCAAAAAAATCGAGTTGCGCGTGTCCGAGTTCGAGTCTACCGTATCCTGGATGTGTCCGGGTCGTGTCCTGGCTAGGGCTAGGGTTCTGTTGTGTCCGAGCTCGCCGGAGACTGCGCTGGACGGGGATGGGTATCGCCGGAGTCGTCGGGCTCGCTGATAGAGACGGCGCCGGTGCTGCGGGTGCTGGCCGGAGTCGACGAGGGGCTGAGGAGAATCGGGCAGCCGGAGGTCGGGGATGAAGGAGAGGGTCGGGGTTCTGGGGAGGCCGGCGAGGTCGAGGGCGGCCGGGTGTCGGTGCTGGAGGGCGGCGCCGGTGGTCGGCTGGGACAGCGGGGGATGTCCGGAGTTCGGGGAGAGGGGAATCGGGCGGCGGCTTCTGGAGGTGGAGGGTGAAGGCAGGAGGCGTCGGCGGGGGCTGGCCGCTGAGGAGAGGGCTTCTGGCGGCGGCGAGGTCGGGCTAAGGCTGGTAGAGGATGGCCGGAGTTGGGGTGTTTTTAGCCGGAGAAGAAGGAAAGGGGAAACTTCGGTGGCCGGCTGCGGTTTTATAGAGGGAAGGGGAGGTGGAGAGGTCGGGAGTTTGCCGGAAGTGGAAGAGGAGGCGGCCGGCGTTGGGGGGAGGTGAAGGGGGAAGGTCGTCGGCGGCCACGGTGGCTGAAACGGCCGCCGGCAGGTGAAGGGTCGGGAAGGTGACGGGTTTGGGGGTTAGGTTTCAGGCGGGTCGGGTCTCAAGCGGGTCGGGTCAGACCCGGATCTGACCCGCTAAGTTTGGGTTGGGTCGGTTCGGGCAGACAAGCCGGTTCGGTTCTCTTTGGTTTGGTTTAATTTGATTCAACGAACCGGGTTCAGGTTTAATTAGGTTAATTTTTATAATAGTTTTTAAGGCTTTAAAAATACTTTCGGGGTCCAATAAATTCCCGAAAAATTACCCTATGTCTAGATTTTTATTTTACACTAGAAAATATAATTTTCATAACATTTTAATATTATTTATTATCATTTAAAAATTATTTAAAATCAGACTACCTTAGTTAAATTACAGAAAATCCCAGAAAAATTTCAGAAAATTATGAAAAATCCAAAATTAAAATTTCTTGAAAATCAGGGGGTTTACAATCTACCCCCTTAAGAAGATTGCATCCTCGCAATCAATGAATAACCGGTCAACAGAGATGACACGGTTGCAAAATTTATTCGAAGCACATCAAGATTAAGAAAAGTCAAGGTTGAGGGTTTAAACTCATAGGAAAAATCATTTCCCTAAGCAATGGAAGTTATGCAATTTCCCAAATGTAGGGAATCTAGAAAATTACAGTTTTAGAAAACCAGGTTTATCCTTTATAAAAACATATTAGACTAACAATTATAAAATACTCTAGGTTATTTAACAAGTTCAAAATTACTAGGTGATCACTAGGTTATCTATTATTAGCAAGTTAAAATTATCAGGTTAAGTCTAAGGTCACGAACCAGCAGGCACGAAATAAAGCAATACTAGAAACAGAAAACTATAAAAACTTAAGCGCATTAGCTACTCCATGGTTCTGCACGTCTTCCAAGGTCATCGCAAAGACTTGTCCGCGTCCTTGTGGTGGATTCCTCTGCTGCTGCTGGGCCTGTTGGAAGAGTGCTGCTTGTGTTGCCAAGGGTGGCCTCGGCTGATACCCTCCTGGTGCTGGTAGAGCTTGTTGGTTTGTCCTTGGTGCTCCTCCTCGATGATAAGGATAATCCTTGGCTAAGTGTTGATTGGTTTCGCAAATCAAGCATAATCCCAACTTGCGTCTGCAGTCCTTCTCAATATGGCCTACCTTGCCACAGTATTAACATGTAGGTAATGTCTGCGGAGAGGCTCTGGGTGGCTGGTGTATGTGAGGTCTCTTTGCAGCTTCTTCTTGTGGTGCTTTGGCTGATATGGAAGACCGTTTCAGACTGGTCTCTCTCCTGGTGACGCATTCCATGCGTCGGGCTGCAGCGAGAACGTCCGAGTAAGAGGTAGGTACGACGGATTCGATGAGTCTCTGTAGCTTGAAGTTTAGTCCATCGAAGAACTTCTCAGACTTCTCTTCTTCCGTCGGGATCAAAGTAGGGGCGAAGCGACTTAGACGAATGAATTCTGCGTTGTACTCTTCCACCGTCATACTGCTCTGAGTGAGGCGATTGAACTTGTCCCAAAGTTCTGATCGTGCGATAGCCGGAATGTACATCTCCTGAAAGAGTCTAGAAAACTCTTCCCAAGTGACTCGGTCTGGTCCGAGCCTGGTCTCTTCAGATAGCCACCAGTGATGAGCATTGTCCGTCAACTGCATTCTAACGGCGGTCATCCAACGTTCTCTTGGAAGCTCAACTGCTTCCAACTGGTGTTGTATGTTGGTGAGCCACTCATGAACTTCTGTTGGTCCCTCTTTGCTAGAAAATGTACAGGACTTGAGCTGACAAAAATTAGTGATAGAACCCGTCGCTGGTTGCCTAGCTTGTGGGTTCACCTGCTCCAATGCGGTTACTAGGCTGGTCCTCAAATACTCCGCCTCGTGACGCTGAGTCTCTTGATGAATTTGCTGTTGGGCTTGCATCATTGCGTAGATCATTTGAAATATCTACTGCCCATCTATAGGTTGCCCTTGTGGGAATACAGGCATCGGTGGAATGAACTACGGAGGCGGCGGGATGTCATCACGCCGGAACCTGAAAGTATGCTGGCCTGCTTGATTGCTTTGGGCTGATTGTCCTCGGTCTTCGGGTGTTACTTCTTCATCATAGGTGACCACTGCATCGTGCGGTGTATCTAAGGGATTCTCGTCGCTGGTTCTCGGATCCATTACTCTGCATCAAAAATAAACTATAAGAAGCGCACAGGATTCAAGGTAAGATGCAAGTCAAAAATTAATTCGAATACGATACAGATATCAAGAACGTTTCAAGCAAGTGGATGAGATCCTAAAAATCTATCCTATTTTATTGTAGGCCTGTTCGGTCCCTAAGTTAAAATCGAACAATTTAGTCGTTGACCTGTATGGGCCACCACAAAAACCATGTCACAACCCAGTCCCAAAATATCGAAGAATTGGACACGTGGCAATGGCCAACAGCACGCACCGATGGACAAACCAAATTTAATGGATCCATCGGGGCATACTTAAGCTGTAACAACTATCAGAGTTTACTAATCTCATCCACAGAATAAACACAGCAATATCAACAAAAAATATTAAACAACATCCAGTCACAAGTAATTAAATTCGGGGAACAACCCGATATAAAGTCTGTTACAATTGTTTAATTAAACAGGAAAAAGAGTCTATTTGCCAAAAAAAACTGAGTATAGAGAAGCAGATGTTTAGGAGAAGTCCTCAGCGATCACCTCGTCCGCAAGTACTGGTACTGTTCCGAGAAGTGCTCCTGTTCCGTATACCTCTGGATAAACCTCGTCTGCTAATCCTGGGGACATAATCCGGATCCAGGTCCTCAGGGGATATAGCAAGGTACAGATAATACAAGCCAAAATAAATGCAGTCCAGTAATAAATAAAACAATAGGGTAAACTATATAACCATCTATGTGAAATGCAAGTTGAGAGCATCACTAGAACTTAGGCTGATACCACTACAAGCTCTGTGTCGGAGAGCCGGTAGCAGTTATACTATGCTATGTAATTTACTATGTTGTGGCCTATATATATATAATCAGCCTGTAGCCTGTGTGTCTCTCCCCACCCAAATGTAATCATACGTCTAATGTCCACGATGCCTCATGTCCATGTCACGTAAAATCATATATAATGCAGTGAGTCATACTATGTCTATGAATATAATGTCTAGGAATATAATGTCTATATCATAAGTCCTACAACCTACACAGAATCACCTTGAATATTTTAGGAAGATTCTGTCTCATGATTCGTGTCAGGTGTCCTGGGTATAACGTACTTGATAATGCAAGTACGAGAATATAAAGGGTCACGAATGTCCATCTCTAGATGACGTACACAACTCCGCGTACGGGGTTGGCACCCGACTATTAATTGGACGCTAAGCAAGTCACACGGCCCTAGGTTTAAGCATGTATAACAGTTTATAATTAAGTCCAAGTAATATGTATCAAAGACTGCAAGTTGGCAAGGTACACTTGCATGGGGTTCCGGCTCCAATTGTGGCTCTGACTTCAGTGGGATTTGCAGGCAGTACTCCGGTTGCTGAAATAAATATCACCATCAGATTCAGAAAATATCAATCAGCTAGAAACGCCTGTCCTTGAGTCCAATTTGGACACAGGGGCAAAAATGACAGTTTCTGGTCAAAGCGGGATCTACATGTGGGCCGCTTTGCACCAAAAAATGTGTCAGGGTCAACGGTCTCCAAATTCGTCCAACTTAGTGTCAATAGGTCAGGAACGATGATACGAACCCAACGGAACTTCCAAAATTAGATTTCGATGAGCCGATCACAAAATTGCCCGTCAGGTGGAGCCTGTAGGGCCCACGATACGCAATTTTATCAAAGTTCTCAGAATCGAACCAAACTTGGGTCACAGGACCAGCGTATTTCTACGAGTCCGATGGCACAAGTTTCGTCTCGATCCGACGTGCGTATACTAAGTTACAGCGAGAACCAGAAAGGACGGATATGGGGCGTTGTCGGCGGATACGCGTTGATTCCGGTGTGCAAGCACATCCAAATCAACTTATGCGAAATCTCACACGTCCGTATCAATGACGCGCACGTATCGGTAAAGACCGCACGCGACCAAGTTACCCCGTTTGGCGGGGCGTACTCAGTTCCGGGTGAAACAGGGTGTTAGTTTTCCTGTTTTTGGATCGCGGTTCGCGATCACCACAGGACGCGATGCACCGAGCGGGTTGCACGGGCATCGAGAGGGTCACGCAGAGTTCGCGTCACAACTGACGGAATTAAAAACAGGGCAACGAGGAGAGAGAAATGAGTACCTGAACATGGCTCAAAAAAATCGAGTTGCGCGTGTCCGAGTTCAAGTCTACCGTATCCTGGATGTGTCCGGGTCGTGTCCTGGCTAGGGCTAGAGTTCTGCTGTGTCTGAGCTCGCCGGAGACTGCTCTGGACGGAGATGGGTGTCGCCGGAGTCGTCGGGCTCGCTGATGGAGGCGACGCCGGTGCTGCGGGTGCTGGCCGGAGTCGACGAGGGGCTGAGGAGAATTGGGCAGCCGGAGGTCGGGGATGAAGGAGAGGGTCGGGGTTCTGGGGAGGCTGACGAGGTCGAGGGCGGCAGAGTGTCGGTGCTGGAGGGCGGCGCCGGTGGTCGGCTGGGACGGCGGGGGATGTCCGGAGTTCGGGGAGAGGGGAATCGGGCAGCGGCTTCTGGAGGTGGAGGGTAAAGGCGGGAGGCGTCGGTGGGGGCTGGCCGCGGAGGAGAGGGCTTCTGGCGGCGGTGAGGTCAGGCTAAGGCTGGTGGAGGATGGCCGGAGTCGGGGTGTTTCTAGCCGGAGAAGAAGGAAAGGGGAAACATCGGTGGCCAGCTGTGGTTTTATAGAGGGAAGGGGAGGTAGAGAGGTCGGGAGTTTGCCAGAAGTGGAAGAGGAGGCGGTCGGCGTTGGGGGAGGTGAAGGGGGAAGGTCGCCGGCGGCCACGGCGGCTAAAACGGCCGCCGGCAGGTGAAGGGTCGGGAAGGTGACAGGTTTGGGGGTTAGGTTTCAGGCGGGTCGGGTCTCAAGCGGGTCGGGTCAGACCCGGATCCGACCCGCTAAGTTTGGGTTGGGTCGGTTCGGGCAGACCGGCCGGTTCGGGAAGACCGGCCGGTTCGGTTCTCTTTGGTTTGGTTTAATTTGGTTCAACGAACCGGGTTCAGGTTTAAGTAGGTTAATTTTTACAATAGTTTTTAGGGCTTTAAAAATACTTCCGGGGTCCAATAAATTCCTGAAAAATTATCCTATGTCTAGATTTTTATTTTATACTAGAAAATATATTTTTCATAATATTTTAATATTATTTATTATCATTTAAAAATTATTTAAAATTAGACTACCTTAGTTAAATTACAGAAAATCCCAGAAAAATTCCAAAAAATTGTAAAAAATCCAAAATTAAAATTTCTTGAAAATCAGGGGGTTTACAGTATCTGACTTATTATAAATAACGCTGAGCCACTATTTTACTATAGGAATATTGGAATCACTAATACAGTGATTTAACGTAGTGACCCTACGAAAAACTGGTGCATCAGTGAAGTATATATATATTCCTTTATTTTGGCTCGGTTAGCCAGTGTTCGGCAATAACATGATCTGAGGATACCTATTATGCATTATTCTGAGATAACCTTAGACTCCACAAATAGCAAGTCGTACAAGTGAATGGCCGATTTTATTAATTGGACTTAGTTGTGATTGTATTATTCTGTTAGTAGTCTAGGATCATGGACTATCATAATATGATGGTTCAACCCTTGTCCTTGTTTGGTTGTAGGGTTGGGCCTCTGTGTTAGGATATGTCATGGACCTAAACTACAATACAGAATATATATATATATATATATATATATATATATATATATATATAGCTTGGGTTTTTGGTTCTCCTTTCGAGCTTTATTGTGGTACTTGCTAATTGGGGTCTAATCCCACTGGTTTTGCATGGTCGGGTTTCAAGCCAGCCCCCGAGGATCCATCTTACTTTCTTCCAACTCATGGCGGGTTCCAAGAACATGGTCGCAGATGATAACGAATGGATTTTTTTCTTCCCTGCTCGTTATTGTACATTTATTTTTTTGGACGTTTAGCTACTGGCACCTGTTATCTGGAATGTCTGGACATTAGTCTCCTTACATGACTATATTAAATTAGACTGTAGCTGATCACTGTCATATACTTTTGCTAACTCTACCATCTTCTTATTTTGCACAACTAGTCTCCAAAATATTCTGATGTGGCATTTGGGATGCCTTACTGCTTATTCAAAAATGTTTTATATTATTGTTTCTTGTTTAAATGATTAAGACTAGAAGTTCTTGATCCTAGGAGACTTGATTATAGCATGCACTCCCTTGTTTAGCTACAACCTTGATAGCAATTCGACATATAGTACCTTGTACGGGGTAGCTGGCCATGTCCGTCTCCATATTCTGATACTGGGGTATGACAACACAAATGCATGATACATAGCAGAATTTGTCATATCGTTCTTCCGCACGATTGATCGCCCCCACTGAACATGAATCACCATGTCAACGCTCTTGCATGCCAATCATTTCCATCAAGATGTGATGTCGCGCGAGCCTGGAATTACGCCCGTGCAAGGTAAATACCGAAATGGCCGATTGATAACTAGTTCACAGAGTCGACATAGTAAAAATATTTGCATAAACACAAGTATTGAATCAAAGCAAGCTCTTTATTGATATAAAGTAAAAATTATAAGTGACACTAGGCCGAGATTACAAGTCGCGCATGCTCTCTCTCTCTCTCTCTCATTACAATGAATATGCCCTTAGGCTTACAACTAAATCAAGTATTCTGGATAATAATTTTCCCATATATTACGTCATGTATATGTGCCACGCTCCAAGATGCCAAGTGCGATCCGGCGTCTCGATGTGTCAAGCGATCTTTGAATCCATGCGAGTTCTTCCTACACCCTACATGCAATCTGGTTGGATGTCATTACATTGAATGCACTGACAGGAGGCCTCTCGCCCACGCGATAAAACAAGCACATTTATTAGTTATGTGCACCGACTGATTATGTTATCTTTCTAGTCTTTTGTCTTAGGATCAGTTTGATGGCAATATAATGAAAGTAATACCCGTGTCCGAAACAAGAGTGTCATTCGGTAAAATTACCGAGTTTATCTTATCCTTTTCTTACTATTCGGTCTTTCCAGTCATTCGCAGGAATATAATCAAGTATATACTATATATTGAAGAACATCTATGTAACTCAAAGTGTCTCTCGAATGGTGTCTTAGGAAAATACATGATTTACTTAAACTACACGGTGAACCGTGCAACCATTCTTCTAATGTGCGATGTGTCGTACATCAAACTCTATTTTTTTACCCTTCTTCTTGTACGCGGATAGCCTCTATGCATGTATGACTTATCTATATGAAGGTCACTGGCTCTGCTAGACAAATTGGACATATCTGGGATGGAACGACTGTCTTTCCAGCTCGGTTGCGAGCCTTACTAGGCGTCCTGAACCATTCGACAAGTTGGCTATCTTTTCAGGTCGGTAGCAAGCCTTGATGGATGTCCCGCACTCTCCTTCTAGTACTTCATCTAGCCATCGTACTAGAACTTCAGCTAGCACAATCCTCCTGGGTCGACACGATTCTGATACCTCAGAGATCGTTCGAGGACTCTCTTCCTGGTGCATAACCAGTTGTCGTGACCATGCAGATACTTTGCCACATCCAATCCTAGCCGAGAACTTTATGCTCGATTTCTCTTATCCGAGGAATTTTTCTCGGTTCATTATTCTCTGCGCAACTCCCTGACCGGAGACTGCCTCGGTGATCTGTATATCCCGAGTACTTTCTCTTCTTTTTCTTCTCCTGACTCGAAATAACTACTTGATAGTGTTCCTCATCTATGTATGCAATATAATTATACTCTAACTTCGTGTTATATTCTGTGCGATACAGTAAATCAATATTGTAAATGATGTCTACTTTGTGGCATAACATGTAAAACTACTCCATTTGGATCAATACTCTAAGTTATGCACTAGCATGGCAGAGTTTCCATATTATATACAAAATGATAAAGCGGGATTATTCCTTTAGCTATGTGCGTTCATCTCATTTATTAGCATGCAAAGGTTCTCGCTTAGAAACTAGCATATATCATACATTTTCTTAAGTGTGCAGCTAAGCAGAGACAGGTTCATCAGAGCCACCCACCTTAGCGATAAATTGCATCCGCCTAGCATACTCCGAGCACGCCTCTGAAATATCTAAGTTTGAACTTCTCTGAAGAGACAAGTCTAAAAGTCTTCGCCTCAGGCTAGTCATCTCGCCGAGCTAGGCAGGAAGATTCACTATACTTATGCTGTTTGAATCGACACTCCGAGTTGAGCGGAGCAGGTCGTTACAGAATTTAGCAGTATCATTTATGAACTTATGTCATATTTCCAAATGTAATTATTACCTCAGTAATACCTTTCTAAGTACGATTGAGGAACAAGTCTACTTGCCCCATTATATTCCAATATCTCTTTCTCTTCTGCCCTCCAAATCATTGTTCCATGGCGACTCGTAGTCACCATCATTCCGTGGCTCATGCTCTTTTCGATATAGTATTACTCTTAGTCTTTCTAATATAGTATTACTCTTCTGATATGGTATTATACTTAGACCCAAAGGCCCCGTGTTACTAAGTCACCGTGCCGCTTCTCGACAAAGTATTCCATGGTGCCCTATCCCTGATCGATAATTTTGTGGCACCATTCTTTATCTGCCACAGTTGCACAATTTTGAACCACAACTACATGCTTCGCTTGATGACCCGTTCTTATGATATTTTGTGCACGTATGCACATTTATATCTCTCATTTACTAGCAGTTCTGTGGTGTTGCTCCATAACCGCATTGCTTTGCTTACGAAGTGTTCTCGTTCGATACTCATGTGCTTAATGCATGCCTCGATATACTTTATTTTAATATTCTATCTTAGTGTTCAACTTGTATTACTTCGAACCATGCTTGTTGAATCTATGATATCACTAGCATGCAACTGATATATTTTATTAAGCATGAAGGAGTAGAGGATAAGGGTCAGGGCCCGCTCATCTTATACTCATCTGCTTATTGTTCCTTGTCGAACCGCCGCCTATCGCTTCACCTGAGTCGATACAGCTTATCCCTAAATTCTGTGGTCTGATGCGAAGCACGATTTACTTAACTGGTATAACCATGCGAGCAGGTCATGCTTCTCAATTATCTGACCCGAACAGATTCAATGAAGACTGCACCATCGCTTAAGTCTTGCTATTTTTGTATTATTCTGAACTAGCCCACTGATTTGTTATACGATACTTGACTCCGTACAAATGTCTGCATCGAAATAATAAATCGACCTCAGAATATCTCGCGTAAAAGCGTACAAATGAAACCAAAACCAATACTTGTTCCTGAATTTGTCTTATCGTAATGCAAAGTGACTCAATGCCTCGTTCTCGTTCCAACTTATGTTATGCAACCAACCCAAATATCTCGGTTCAATCCGACTCAGTGTAATGCACTGTGCGGAGCGGGACATTACACCACCCGTGGCTATAATAGCCATCCAACAGGCGGAGGGGGGTTCGAACCATGGTCTACTCCAAGGCAGCTCGCCACATTACCCTTAGGGTAATGTCTTCGGTATGAGTAGTCAATAGTTATCTCCTCTTTAGTTCAAAATTACTAATGAAAATTTGGATAGCTCTAAGTAAACGTATTGATTAAATTTGAATACTTAATACAGAACTCTTGAAATGGTATGGGAGTATCAATTAATCTAAACTATAATCAATTTTGAATTTCTTCAACGATCTGCATTCAGCTAGCTAGAATTCTAGCTTCCTTTCATTTTTTGGAGATTTACTATTTTCATCATTTTTTTTGCAATTGTTCCTAAATGTTGGTGTATAAAATTCATATGTGCAGATAGAGAAAGTAGAGGAGATGGACTGTACAATTTTTTTTTGAGGGATGAGACAATGACAAGAATCAAAGAGCTCGAAAGGGTATTAAAAAATGTCATCTTTAATATACTAAGTTTATTTTTCTTCAAAATTTGCCTTTTTTGTTTTTGATTGTAATACCAATATGTCAAATATATTTTTGAGGGTAGTAATAGAACCATTGTGAATATTGAGTCATTGATACTTTGAAATATACTTCCAACTGAGAGTTAAAATGCAGGAAATTTGTAGGATATTTTGCCATATTTGTTTTGGAATGTATTGGCCAAAGCATATGACTTTTTTTTAGTCCTTGAACGCCAAAGAAAGTCTCAAAGATTTATCTCCTTTTGGAAACCGAATAAAATGCAACGTTCAATCAAACAGAAATATAAAAATAATAAAATTGAAAAATATTATAAATAAGTTCTTTCTTTCTTTCATTCATTCGTAAATAATTTTCTTTTATTCCTTTTAAGTCTAAGATGAAGATATAAAGATAATTTTAGATTATATCAATTTAAATTAGAATAGATTATAATTTTTGTTCACTTTATAATTGTAGATAAGATTTAATTCAAATTATAGATTTAATTAATTCATAGTACTAATTTTGAAAATAATAAGATCTTAAATTATAGATTCGACTGGAATTAAAAATTTAATTCCTAATTATTATTTTTAGATGCGTGGCGTAACGCTCGGGACATTGTGTGTACTGCATTGTACGTCTTATGGGCCCATTTCTTCCAACTCCCACCATTTTTTTATAAATTAAATTATTAATTTGATTACATAGTACAACAAAATAAAAATTCCTAAACAATATGAAGATTTGTGTGCTATTGAAAATCGAAGAAAATAAAACGTTCAACTAAATAGAAATATAAAATTAATAAAATTGACAAATATTATAAATAAGTTTTTTTTTTCCTTTCATTTATTTCGTAACTAATATTCCTTTTTCTATCTTTAATTCTACGATGAAGATATAACGATAAATTTAGATTGAATCAAATTAAATTATAATAGATTAAAAATTTTGTTCTCTTTCAAATTATAGATAAGATTGAATTCAATTTATAGATTTAATTACTTTATCGTACTAATTTTGAATATGATTAGATTTTAATATATAGATTCGACCGGAATCAAATATTTAATTCTTAATTTGATTACAAAATAAAACAAAATAAAAATTCCCAAACATTATGAAGATTTTTCTCCTTTTGTAAACAATAGAAAATGCAACGCTCAACCAAACAAAAATATAAAACTAATAAAATTGGAAAGTATTATAAATAAGCTCTTTTTTTCTCTTTCATCCATTCGTACCTAATATTTATTTTTCTATTTTTAATTCTAAGATGAAGATATAAATATAATTCTATATTACATCAATTTAAATTAGTATAGATTATTAATTTTGTTCTCTTTTAAATTGTAGATGAGATTGAATTCAAATTATAGATTTAATTACTTATAGTACTAATTTTTAATATGAAAAGATTTTAAATTATAGATTCGACTAAAATAAAAAAATTTAATTTTTTATTTGTATTACAAAGATAAAAAAATAGAAATTTTCAAACAATATGAAGATTTATCTCCTCTTGGAAACCGAAGAGAATGCAACATTCAACAAAACAATTTTTTTGCCATATTTTTTTGGGGGTATATCCCCTAATTTCTTGAATGTGAAAGAAGGTATGCGTATCCATTCTGGATTATGTGTAGGCACATTGGATTAAAAAAATATTTATTTGAATACATAATATAATAAAAAATCCAAAACAATACGAAGATTTATCTCCTTTTGGAAACCGAAAAAATGCAAAGTTCAACAAAAAAAAACTTATAAAAATAATTAAATTAAAAAATATTATAAATATGCACTTTTTTCCTTTTCATCCATTTGTATATAATATTTATTTTTCTATCTTTGGTTCTACGATGAAGATATAAAGATAGTTTTAGATTACATCAATTTAAATTATAACCAATTACAAATTTTATTCTCTTTTTGATTATGGATAAATTTGAATTCAAATTATAGATTTAATTACTTTACACTATTAATTTTGAATATGGTAAGATTTTATATTATAGATTTGTCTGGAATCAAAAATTTAATTCTTAATTTGATTACATAATGCAACAAATAAATTTTTCCAAACAATATGAAGAATATCTCATGTTGGAAACTGAAGAAAATACAACCTTCAACCAAACAAAAATATAAAAGTAATAAATTGAAAAATATTATAAATAAGTTTTTTTTCCTGTCATCCATTCTTACCTAATATTTTTTTTTCTATTTTTTGTTTCTAACATGAAGATATACCTAATATTTTTTTTTTCTATTTTTGTTTCTAACATAAAGATATAACGATAATTTTAGATTATATCAATTTAAAGTAGAATACATTATAAATTTTGTTCTGTTTTAAATTATAGATAAGATTGAATTCAAATTAAGATTTAATTATTTTACAATACTAATTTTTACTAATTTTGAATATGATAAGATTTTAAATTATAGATTCGACTGGAATCAAATTTTTTTTCTTAATTTGATAACATAATACAACAAAATAAAATTCCCTAACAATATGAAGATTTGTCGGCTGTTGGAAACTTAAGAAAATGCAATGTTCAACCAAACAGAAATATAAAATTACTAAAATTGAAAAACATTATAAATATTTCTTATAAGACTGAATTCATCATATAGATTTACATTTAATTACTTTACAATACAAAAATTTTAGAATATGTTTGTATTTTATGTTATGTTTGCTACATAAAATGGTATGAACAATTGTACAACGCGTTGCACACACATTGCGTGTTTTGGTAATGAATTTAAAATGATGTTGAATTTATTTCTAATGTTTTTGTTTCCATCTAAGATTAAAATACAGTTCGATTGATTTTATTTCCAATTTTTGCGTTTAGGTATGTGATTATAATATTGTTGCTTGATTTTATTTTCAATGTCTGTGTTTGAGTCGATATATTTTTATTGATTTTATTTTCAATCATTGTGTTTCGGTCTATGATTAATATGTTCTTAATCGATTTTATTTCCAATGTCTGTGTTTCGATTTATGATTAAAATATTATTGATAAATTTTATTTCCAAATTTTTATTTTTTTTATTTTCACATACAACTAATTAAGAATTAATAATTCTTTAATCTTACACAATGACAAATTTGTTGAAGTGATGATAGTTAAGGATTGTGTGAACTCATAAGTTTCTTAAAGTTATATTTCGATTCAAAATATTTAAAACAATAGATTAACTTTTTAATTAGATTAGATTAAATTAAGGTTTAAATTGGAGTAAACTTTTATTAGATTAACTTAAATTTTAAATTAGATTAAATTTTTATTAGAATTTATTAAGGTATACTACATAAAGTTTTATCAAACTTGCATTGGATATAACTTATATTATTTTAGTGATTTTTTCCCCTTAAATTTACATTCAAATTTAGAATATTTTTTTATTAATAATAGATTAAAAATTAATTATATTATCTTGACTTTTTAATGGGATTAAATTTTCATTACTTTAGATTAAAATCTACATAAAGTTTTATCAAACATGCATTGGTTTAGGTTTACATAAAATTTATAGTTATAAATTTTAAACACTGCAAAAACATTCATTCATATTATGTTGAGTTATTAGTATTTACCCCTCCCCCCCCCCCCCACTCCCCCTCCTTCATAATCCCTTGTTTGTAATTATTGTTACTCCCAGGGATATCACTAACTAATTTTAAAATGGAGGGGAGGGTAAATACAAATAACTCTATGTTGAGTTACAAAGTAGATTAAACTTTAGATAATCGCTTAAATTTTAAGTTAGATTAGATTAACTTAAATTTTAAACTAGATTAAAGTTAATATTTAAATAATAGATCGACTTTTAAATTTGAAATAATATATTAAATTTGAAATAATAGATCAAATTTTGAATTAGAAGATTAAGTTAAACTAGATAAATTTATTTATACTATTATATAATCCCAATAACATAGATATTTGGATTACATAATTTCATAGGTAGATTGTTTGGATAAGTTAGATTATATTAACTTAAATTTCAAACTAGATTAAAGTTAAAATTAAATAATAGATCGACTTTTAAATTTGAAATAATATATTAAATTTGAAATAATAGATCAAATTCTGAATTAGAAGATTAAGTTAAACTAGATAAAATTTATTTATACTATTATATAATCAAAATAACAAGGATATTTGGATTACATAATTTCATAGATAGATTGTTTGGATGATATAAATTCTTAGATAGGTCATTGATCTTCCATTTGACTAATTTAAAATTTGAAACTGTTTGTAACTCTAATATTTCAATTTGCAGGTATATTCACATTATTCTACAAAATCTCTTTGAATAAATACTTCCTCCCTTTCTCTTCCACTTTTCGTTCTTCATTATTCTCGAAAAAATAAAAGTATGAAAAAATCCTCTATCTTCTACTTTCGGTTATTTCTTGCTGGATAATGCAACTTGCCAATGCCGGTGACTATCGACACTTTATTAGTAAGCAAGGGTTACCGGTCAAGTCATACTGATAAAAATATTTCTCGAAGATGCTGACAAATAATATTTCATTATTATAATTTTGTCAGTTGGTTGATTTGATATTAAAAATTTAATATTACTGTTTAGTAAGTTTCTTTGGATGTTTATTTATTAAATAATACGGTATGAACATTTTGAAAATAAAAAAAATTATATCAAAAATAATAGTTTTTAAATTAGTTTGGTTGTATGTTATCTTTGCTTCATAAAGCAGTATAAACATTTGCAAAATGCGTTGTACATGCATTGCATGTGCCATGACACTAGTTGATCATAAAGTTAATACATTTTATTTTTGATGATGTTTATTTATTTAATATTATCACAAGTTCTTGTCTATGAAAGGAGTTTGCATATGCACTCACCCTTTAACAAAAAAAAAACCAAAAGATATGATGTTTGTTACCTAAGCAACGACCGATGCCACTTAAAGCGGCTGCCACTTAATTTTATGTTAATTATTTCATTGGGATCAACTGTATATAGATTATACACATGTGTCCGATACACATAGATGTGAAAATCAAGTGTGGAATTATATAATGCAAGATTTGTGATCAAATCAATAATAATAAATATAAATAAATGCACTGCTTAAGAAATCTCTCTATGAACATGTGATGAATGTTCATAGGTTTAGCCAAGTACTTATAGGTAGTTTAGTTCTGTTTGGAGGAAATTGGTTATCAGGACATGCAAATCATTAATTATCGGTCATAGATACTTAGGAGGAAATGTACACAGGTTTAATAAAGTACCCATTATATTTCAATTATAATAGGAAATGTACTTTATTTTGCATATTCTTATATGATTAAACATGATTGTTTTCTTGAGTTTCATACCACCCAAAATTGGTGCATACATGACAGGTGTTGCATTGCATGTCCGGGGAAACCAGTAGCCCGCGAATTAATTTTGTAGGTCGCAGCGGGTTGCTGGCCCCTAAAATATAATATTGATATTACAAAATATCATAGACATGAAGTTCTAAGTTTAGAATTAATTAATATTGATTAATGTCATCTTTATTCACAAGTATTAATAAAGATGTTATCATATATAGGATATGAAATTCATGGAAAATCTAGATAAAGACAACTTTTGCTTGATTGATAGTGCTAACTCTCATACCATCCTTAAAAATAGGATATTTTTCTCCAACATTACTACTAGTACGAATGTAGTATCTATGATAGCCGGTCCTGCTCACATTATTGAAGGCTTCGGAAGAGCACAATTAATTTTACCCAATGGAACCGTCTACTTATACAAAAATGTCTTATACTCACATAATTCCAGAAGAAACTTACTGAGTTATAAGGACATAAGGGCAAATGGGTATCATATTGAAACCATGAGCGAGAAAAATAAAGAATACCTTTGTGTAACCTCTAGAATAGGGAACCAGAACTTCATTATAAAGAAATTTTTTGGCTTATCACTAGGGATCTACTTCACTCACATTGGGGTAGTGGAGTCTTATACCTCTATGAGCCATCAACTCATCTCTAATCCAAGACATATCACTAGCCAAACGCCAAAAGATACCCTCAACTTTAAACTTTGGCATGATCGTCTAGGACATCCTGGGACCACAATGATGAAAATTTATAAATAATTCTAGTAGTCATTCTTTAACAACTCCCAACATACCAAATGAATATTTTTGTGTCCCATGTTCCCAAGGAAAACTCATTACAAGACCTTCAATCCTGAAGATTAACTCTGAATCACCTTATTTTCTCTATAAGATACAAGAAGATATTTGTGGGCCAATCCATCCCTCTAGTGGACCTTTCAGATACTTTATGGTATTAATTGATGCTTCATCTGTTGGACGGCAAAAGCGTTTTGCCAACCCACCTGAGATAACCAATCTTGTATAACGAACATCAAGTACAAATAAATACATGTATATGACGGTGACTACATTACCTGGACAAATCTCAACCTTTATAACTTAGATAAAGTTACAAGATTGATAAGAATCAATGTTGAACCCTTTCCCTAATAGGTTCAACCCCCTCACCACTCATAAGAAGAAAAAAAGAATATTACAATTGAAATCACTCCCCAACCCCGTAGCAATTTTCCTAAGCGAAGGCGATGACTCCCCAATCAGATCTCCTTCTTCCTTCTGTCTTGGGTGGCGAAGTCCTAATAGCAAAGCACGAGCTCTCTTAGATTTTCTTCTGACGAGTACCCTGAATCTCCAATTTATGCTATATTCTTTGTGCCTTCACCCTCAACCCATATATATAGGATGAGAAAATCATATTCTAGGTCATAATATGATTTCCTAAAATTGTAATCCTATTAAACCTAAAATAGCTACTAGAATTTTAAATTGGACTCCAATAATAGGTCATAAAAGTATTTCCTAAATAGGAAGCCCTATAATAGAAATTCTATTATACATAAAACAACTACTCCTAATCTAGACTGGACTCCAACAATCTTTCCTTCCATTCCGAAGAGAGGATGTTGACCCCATGGCTCCTCAACTAGACTCCATACCTGTCGCCCCGCGACAGAGTTCCTGCTCTCCCATGCCATCGATCTTCGATTCCCCGAGTTGCTTTGCATCTTTTTTCGTCTTCAACTCTTCGACGGTCACGTCGATGCTAGCTGCCATACGTAGCACCTCCTGTACCACTGGGATCCTGCCGATATCAATGACACAACCAAGACCAAAGTTCCTGACGATCAGCCTCACCGTGAGTCTTGGCTGCCTGTCCCAGACTTCTGTCTTCCACCTAAATATACTACCATTTTGACGAGCTTCTTTACCCTTGGTTGTCCCAACCAAGTGGACGGTACGGTTCCCTCGAGACTCAGACTCATGAACCTATCCACCTTCGTGTCCGACACTAAAGCTCCCTATACACGTGCATCCTTGAGAAGAGCATCAAGCACTGTACACACCATCGATGACCCAAAGCTCTTCAAAAACTGTATGAATGGAGATGCACCCACCTTTGATTGAGTTTACTGCACACCTTGATCTCCTTTCTGGCTTCAAACTGCTAAAACCGATCTCGCTTTGTGAAGTTTTGGCAAACCATCCATCGCCAAAATTGGATCCATGGAACAATCCCCACCTGGAGACCGACCAGCTGTCATAGGACCGACAGACCGACCCTCAATATTTGGCTTATCACCATTCGTTGTTTTATCTCGATGAACCAAATCCTTCGTAATCCTCAAAGTATATCAAAACCCCTCCTCAAAAAGTTCTCGACGATCCACTAAATCCTACCGAATACCCCTCGAGCCTACATCCGATGCCCGTGGCCTGCTTGTACAACTCAGCGGCTTGAGCCTGTTCATGCCACAACATAAATCTCCTCGAACTAGTTGTTGGGAACCCTTCGTAAGCATCCAATATTTGTCCCCAAACTAACTGTAACAACCATCATCCGCCAGCCTCTCCACCAAAACCAAATTATAGCACAAACTCGGTACATGTCGCACATCCTTGAGAACGAGCTTCTCACCAAACTCCGTTTTCAAGTGTACACCATCGATGCCTACAACTGCAGTTCTCCCCTTGTTGCCCATATTCACACGTCCAAACCTATCATCGTTGTATGACGTGAATATTCTTCTATATGGAGTAGAATGACACGATGCTCCCGTATCCATGACCCTATTGCCATCATGACAAATGCCACAAGGTTTCCCTATGTCAGTTGCTGCGATGATGAGATCTCCCATAGCCATGAGGTCCACCTGATCGTCCTTGCTTTTGGCCTTCTTAGATTTGAGTTTAATGCAGTTCCTCTTGATATAAACCTTTCTCCACAGTATTAGCAACCCTCCTTGCAGTCCATAGTCATAAGATCTTGAGAACCCCCCTTTTCTCGCCTATAACTTAAGTATTTCCTTTCCGTATATGAGACTCGTATCACAGTATTTGTATTTTAAGCGGATATGTATTTTTGTGCTAGTTATTGCATTTTATTGGATCTCGAGAAAGCTCAAAAATTCTCAAAATTGAAACTTTAATACTTGACGGTATACCGAAGGTATATTATAGTATACCAACAGTATATTGTCTGGCAGATATTTGTTTTACTTTAGAGATATTTTTTCTATAAATAGTACTCGAGATATTTTATTTTCTTCTTTCTCTTTCTCTCTCCTATCTTCTTTATTTTCTCCTGAGCTTAGAAGCGTGGTCTTGAGACTTGAAGTGTGGTTTCTGAACTCTTTCGTGGTAGTGGATTAGAAGGCTTGGGCTAGGAGCTCGCGTTAGGCAAGTACACCTTGTCGATTTTGTGAATTTTTTTTACTTTCTGTTATTTTACTTTCCTGGGGATTTAGTTATTACTTTTTAGCTTGGACTTGCTTTTTTATAGTTGTTTATTTCGTGATTTATAGCCTAGTGACTGTCTCTATTTTGATTTATGGTTGAATCTTGTTTTGTCCCTTTTTGGTAACTCAGTAACGGAAACGGTACCGGAGTTGTGACCGTGAGATTTAGTCCAAATTATGATATAAGACTTACCATAGACTTAACTTCTTGTTAGACTTGGTTCTGATAATTTTGGGGTTTAATTTAGATCCCAAAAATCAGACTTGATTTAACCATGATAATTCTTGGAAACCGATATACCGACGGTATGCTACAGTGTACCGACGGTATACCAATTTTGACTGACTTGATTTCTAGATGTCATGCCCTAGAATCTAGAATACTGGATAACAGGACTGATAAGGCCGACTACGTATACTTAGAGCACTCCGGTACTCTACATATATGGTGAAGCTGTAAGACAAGAGGGGTCACTACTATAATCCAACAGTCAAGTCTAGGTCCAACAAACCTAGTGTCTCAATCACATGAACGACAGATATAATAACAAGATATAAGATCAGCTGAAATAAAATAGTAAAACATCCCAAACTATAGTATACAGATGATCATGATGTTAGTAAACACAAAATGAGTAAACTAGCCAAAGTCTATGTTATACATGATCAATCCTAGGATATGCCAATCATGCAAATGCCCGTAGGCTAACAGATCAATCCAAAACATAAGCTAAACACGTGCTCGGTGGCCAAATGCCAACAAAAGAAGAATATATAATAGATCGGGGGAGTAAGGGTACCCACTTAAGCGGTCTGGTGCTCCGGGTGGTCACCATTCTCGGGAAGATACGGGAGATCCTTTGGTGAGGCTACTGGATCTGGCCATAAAAAACTAGTGGGGTCAGACCCCAAATTGTAAGTACCACAAAGAAAGACAATCTAGGAACTTAAACCAATAACATAAGCAATATAAATACTGAAAGTAAAGATGGAAAGTAAATAATCTCTAGATAAAATAAATACTGAAAACCTACAATGAGACATATCCTGAACCGATAAACAATAAAAATAACAAGTACAGAAGATAAATGGATGATTATGTAAAGCCTAGACTAATCATCATCCATCAATCACAACAAATCATATAAGTACGGCTTGATATTTTAACTAACTAGGGTTATGACAATCCTTAATTACTAACATTTGAAATACAATGCGATTCTAGAGTTCCTTCTGATCGCATGCCCCTGCAGTCCGTCCGGGATACCCACTGGCTCACGTTGAGACCAGGAAAATCACACAATAAAGCCATGTAAATCCACTCGATAAAGCCATATAAATCTACTTTTTTCCTGTGGGTAACCGAAACTGCATGCAATCTAGGAAAATCCTTAGCCATGAACTATGTGAGTCTCTAGTTATTTAATCCTTAGCAATTTCTTGTATGAATTCGGGTATGGCATTTTGCTGAATCCATCCTAGACATGATGCAGATAAATCAAGTTCTAACAGTAATATAGTGCATTTTCAATATGCATTGCATAAGCAGACTCATGTAAGCCATGACGATAACCAAGCCACATGAAACCAAGTGAAGTCAAAAAAAGCCAAGTGAAGCCATGTCAATCCAGGTGAAGCCAAGTGAAACCAAGTATAACCATGAGAAGCCTTGCCAAGTCATGCCAAGTCAAGTGCAGTCAATCATGTCACGTGTAGCCGGGCAAAGTCGGGTGAAACCAAGTAAAGCCAAGTCGAGTCCAATCAATTATGTCACGTGTAGCCGGGCAAAGTCGGGTAAAACCAAGTAAATCCAAGTAAATCTAGTCCTCTAAAGCCATGTAAGTTCATGTCTTGACATGTCAAGTCAATCACGTGTCCAAACAAAAGCCAAAAGAAACAAACAAAAACTCAAAAAACCAAGAATTTCTAAAGAAAGTACATGATCGGTATACCGTCGGTACAGTCCAACACTGACGGTATACCGGTCAAGTGATAGCAAAAATACAACAAGTTCTGGATTCCAACAAATCGGTATACCATCGGTATACCGTTCCAAGTGGGCAAGAAAGCTGCTGGAAAATAAAGTTCCACAAATCGGTATATCATCGGTACAGCCTATTGTACCATCGGTATGTCGGCCAAGACAAATATCCTAAAGTGTCGGCATGATCGGTATACCATCGGTATACCATAGTACACCGTCGGTATGCCAATAAATTCATAAAATATCTAGAAGTCAAAATTGGTATACCGTCGGTGAACTGTAGTATACCGTCGGTATGCCGATTTTGACAAAAAATAGGCCAAAGTCAGAATCTGATTTCCGGGACCCAAATCAAGCCCCAAAAATTACCAAAACTAAGTCTAACAAGAAGTCAAGTCAAGGGGTAAGTCTTATATCACAATATGGACTAAAACTTACGGTCACAACTCCGGTAGCGTCTCCGTTACCGAGTTATCAAAAAGGGACGAGACAAGATTCTACCAGAATCCAAAATTAAGACAGTCAAAATACTAAAAATTATGAGAAGAACAAATATAGTAAAGCAAGTCTAAGATACAAAGCAACAACCAAAGCTCCAGGAAAAAAATAACAGAAGGTAAAAGAAGTTTAAATATTGGCAAGATATACTTGCCTAAAACGAGCTCCTAGCCTAAGTCTTCTAGTCCACCTCCTCGAAGGGGTCAGAAACCACATTCCAGCTCTCAAGATCAAGCTCCAAGCTTAAGAGAGAAAGAAGAAGAGAAGAGAAGAGAGAGAGAAAAGAGAAAGAAAGAAAAAGAAGTACTATATATAGGAATCTAAAAAAGTGAAACAAATATCTTCATGATCGGTATATATCGTCGGTATACTGGAGTATACCGTAGGTATACCAGTCATGTAGTAAAATTTTAATTTTTAAAAATTTTGAGCTGCCTCGAGAACCAAATAAAAATAATAGATAGCACAAAAATACGTATCCGCATAAAATACAAATACTGTGAGACGAGTCTCACAATCCTCCCATCCTTAGAAAAATTTCGTCCTTGAAATTTCCATAAGGATCCAAAAATCAATTAGCAAAAAAATTCAAGAAAACAAGCACGAACTAAAACAAGCAGGTAACTCATGTGAGTATGAAATTTTCTAGGCCACAACAAAAATTTAGAAAGAACAAAAATGTGCATAACAAATATGCTAACAATCAATCATATGCACAATCTAGGACAGGACACGGGTATACGAACAAGTATACCTCCTGAATCAAAGAGAAATGGATAAAGAGTATGCATATCATCATCGTGCTCCAACGTTAACTCGCCTAGTGAGTGATGCGGCCAAGCAACATGAACCAATCAGATAGTTTAGTTCTTGAGAACCTTCTTCCTCTGGTCCAAAAAAAGATACGGGCCTCTCCTCATACGATAGGTCGGTACCAACGACCAACTCAGAATGATCCAGGATGTAGCTTGGGTCTGGAATATACCGACGCAACTGAGTTACGTAAAAAATGTCATGTACCCCATAAAGCGATGGTGGAAGAGCTAGACGATAAGATACGTCTCTAATTCGCTCGAGAATATTGAACGGGCCTATATATCTGGGACTAATCTTTCCTTGCACTCCAAATCTGATAACTCCACAGGTAGGCAAAATCCTTAAAAATATATGGTCGTCGACAGATAACTTAAGATGATGACAGTGCTGATCTGCCCAATGATGCTAGCGATCCTGATCCACTCTGAGATATTCTCTGATCTTACTGATCACTTCAACCGACTAGGCAATCATCTCTGGACCTAGCATTTATCTCTCGCAAATGTCATCCCAATCTAATAGTGATATGCATCTCCTACCATACAAAGCCTTGAAGGGTTCCATCTGAATATTCGCCTGGAAACTGTTGTTATAGGAGAACTCTACCATATGCAATTGATTCTCCCAAGATCCACCGAAGTCAAGTGTATAAGCTCGAACCATATCCTCCAAAGTCTGAATAATATGCTTTTACTGTCCATCTGTCTATAGATGGTAGGCTGAACTAAACTTTAACCTAGTATCCAGACTCTGTTGTAGGCTCTACCAAAAGAAATATATGAACCATAAATCTCTATCTAAGACTATGCTGACTGACATGCCATATAATATGACTATCTGTCTTATGTACATCTCAGCTAGCTGCTCTGTAGACTGGGCCACTCTGAAAGAAAGAAACTGAGTAATATTCGTGAGTCGATCTACTATAACCAATATAACATCTCTGCCAGACAGGGATCTAGGAAGACCGGTCACAAAGTCCATAGTGATATGGTCCTACTTTCACTCCAGAATTGGTAAAGGCTGAAATAGTCCGGCCGGTCTCTGATGTTTAGCCTGGACCTGCTGATAGAATAAATATCGAGAAATGAACCAAGCTATATCCCTCTTCATAACATTCCACCAGAAGTGTTGATAAATATATTGATACATCTTCGTCCCTCCGGGATGCACCGAGTACTGAGAACTGTGGGCCTATGACATAACCTTCTGCCGGATAGCTCATCTCGGCACATAAAGTTGACTCCCAAACCTGAGAGTCCCATCCTCATGAATGCTTAACTCTGGTCTATTTTCTGACTCACTCTCTGATCTGAGCCGCTGAAGTTGGACATCACTAGTCTGCTATACTCTGATCCTCTCAACCATAAAAGACTGAACCTGCAGACTCGCCATCAAACTGATATTACCAGATAATACTACCTCGATACCCATCTCTTGAAGATCCTCTAAAATATAATGCTGCTCCGTTAAGAAGTAAGCCCATCCTCTGATGCTTAAGGCATCTTCTACGATATTGGCCTTCCCTGGATGATACTGAAGGTCAACATCATAGTTCGTCAATAACTCTAGTTGCCTCCTCTTTTGCATGTTGAGCTCCTTCTGCATCAACACATACCTCAAGCTCTTGAAATTAATGAAGATCTCCACTCGATCACCATATAGGTAATACCTCCAGAGTTTAAGTACAAACACTACTTCTGCCAACTCAAGATCATGCGTTGGATAACTCTTCTCATGGTTTTGAAGCTGCCAAGACGCATAAGCTATTACTCTGCTATGCTACATAAGAACAAATCCTGGTCCAACTCCTGAAGCATCACACTAAACTGAGAACCCACCTGGTCCAACTGGTAGTGTCAGGATAGGAGCCAAAATCAAACTCCGCTTAAGCTTCTTGAAAGAAGTCTGACAAACATCTGACCACTTAAAGCACACATCCTTACACGTCAGCCGTGTCAAGGGTACATAGATCCTCGTAAAGTCTGCCATAAATCGCCTATAGTAACCTGCTAGACCCAAAAAATTGTGCACATCTGAAACTGTACGGGGTACTGGCCAACTCTCAATAGCCTCTACCTTCTTGGGATCTACCTCAACTCCTCCACCAAAAATTATATGTCCCAAGAATGAGATACGATCAAGTCAGAACTCACACTTGCTAAACTTTTCGTACAACTGCGCACTGCTCTCGTAGAATCTGAAAAACTATGCGAAGATGCTGCTCATGCTTTTTCTTACTCTGACTGTAGACCAAGATATCATCAATGAATACTATCACAAACTGGTCTAAGTAAGTCATGGAGATGCTATTCATGAGAGATAAATATTGTTGGTACATTGGTCACTCCAAATGGCATAACTAGGAACTCCCAATGACCATATCTAGATTTGAACGCCGTCTTGGGTATGTCCTACTCTCTGACTATAATCTGATGGTACTCAGACCGCAAATCGCTCTTAGAAAACACAGCTTCTGTCACAACCTAGTCCCAAATATAAGAAACCGAGCCACGTGACATTGGCCAACGGGTATACTCCGACGGCCATCCCAATCTAATGGACCCGATGGAGTATACCTAAGCTATAAATTACAATAATATAACCTAACATTAAAATATAAGCAATGTAACTAATGTGATGCACATACATAAGAATATAAAACACATAGAGAAAATAAGTCTACTAATGAGCAGAAAGAAAATAAGTTTAAAAATATATCATAATACAAAACGGATAGAGTCACACGGGAACAAACCCGCTACTACAAGTACTGAATGAAAGAACGCAATAAGATAACTAGGGCCGATATCTGCTAAATAGATAATGATACCGGACCCAAGGTGAAGTCACTACCGGTGATCAAACAAAGTCATCGGGAAGGATCTCGTCCTTTGCTACCAGTCTTGCTCCTGGATATACACCCAATCTGTACTCCTCCGGGTAGTCCTCCTGCCTATGCCTGGAAGGGAACCAGGTCCTCGGAGGGACGTAACAAGGTACAAAAATAGCATGCCATAGTAAAACAGAAAGAAAAATATGTGATATGCCGGTGTAATCTAGAATAACCACCTAAGTGAGACATAACTTGAATACAATGTTCGACACGTGGGCTTTCCAAATATAAATTCGTAGCTCCGAGGCACAGAGACACATGGTGCGTACCCGTAGCTCCGAGCACAGAGACACACAGTAAGTAAGTACTACGACTCCGGATACAATATATATATATATATATATATATATATATATATATATATATATATATATATATATAGTGCATACGAAGTAGTCCAAGCATCTAATAGCTGTCTTTCCCTCCCAATGCGGTCAACGAGACGCATCTGTAGCTCGCTGAGCCTGAACCTCTATATAAACAATCTCGTCATACTGAAGTAACTAGCACTAATCATGATTCTATAGTCATCACAGGTTATGGTCATGCTGACACTATCAGGATACATGAAGTCTGGTACGATGACAGTATCTGAAAGTGTCATAGGGTTCCGATGTAATAAAGTAGGTACATAAAGGTATCGAAAAATATCTAACAATCGATACTAGACGTTACTGACGAACATCTGCACCCGGATATGACCCGGATGCTAAGTAATAATTTTAATCCAAAGCGCACACAATATATAGATGAAATAAATAAGTAAAACTGGAACTGAGTTACCGAATGTCAAGGTACACTTGCATGGATCTGGATGTTGAAGGCAGAGCTCTGGTACAACGTCCAAGTCCGAGGATCCTAAAGTACCTAAAGGAGTAATTAAAACTAATTAATAATTAACTCAAAGTCTATTTATTATTTGAAAATGTGTCATTGAGAACTTAACCTAGGTTTTGTCATAGTACAACTCACGACTAAACATACTAACTAGGGTGTTGACCAAAGTTGATTAGGAAAGCATTATAATAAATACATAATTATCAAATCGCATATCGCCCTCAAACATTATCCTCAAATAATAGTATTCATCAAGTGTAGATTTGATCAACTGAGAACATTATTCATCCTCAACCCATCTCATCAATGTAACCATAATCATAAGTGCATAAGTTATAAATTAGTTATCACCTCTTAATATGTAGAATGATCACATCTTTGTTCTTCCAATTATAGCATCAATACTACCTAATAGAAATTTTATTTGAACAACATCCTTATCAACTCATGTATTTTGCACATATATATAACCCCAGATAATGAAATTTTATTTGAACAACATCCTTATCAACTCATGCATTTTGCACATATATATAACCCCAGATAATGAATGCTATTAATCTTGGATATAAACTAAACATGGATATTTAATAAAGTGTTAATAAGTATTGCTCAATGGAACCTATAACCTAACTAGAGTTTTTTAACAAATTGAAAGAGTTGCAAAAATAAATAAAGAAGGAGAAGAAATAAGGAGTGATACCAAAGGGGGCATTCAGTAGTGGAGGTGGTATCCTAGCTGTTATTGTTGTTGTTGTTGTTGTTGGTGGTGGTTGGCCACAGTGGGGCTGCTGTCGTGAGGTGGTGGCAGTGGTGGTGATGTCGTGGTTGTAGTGGTGGCAGTGGCGGCTGATGGTGGTGGCAATAGTGGTGGTGTTGACGGAATGGTAGTGTTGGTGATGTTGGCTATGGTGGTAATGTCCCGAGTGAGGATACTTCGTTGATCCAGCCGGTTCAGATATCGACCTTTTGTAATGACTTCATGGGGCAGGGTTGAATGTACCCCAGAGTTAACCCTCGGACCAGTGGATGGCTTAGCCCGAGGAATCTTCGATGGGCCAGTTTGACTGCCTGGGCCCTGAAGCACTTCCAGGTGGAGCTGGAAAATATTGGCTTGTTCGCGGCCGTGAGTGCCACAAGTGTTGCGTTGCCTGTCAACCCTAACTTGTTCTTAGCCTTGATGGAGCGATACAATTCGCTCACTGGGACTTTTGCCACTCCACTGGGGGAGTTGGGCTTAGCCCTTCATGAGATGGCAAAGATTTCAAAGCTGCCAAAGGGGGATGCTCCTTTTGAAGAGTATGTCCCTACAAACAGGGAGTTGAGGGATACAAACCCTTGGGCAGTGGCAGTGTATCAGGAGCTGATGTGCCACTATCTTACCTGTACCACTTTCTACAAGGAGCCATCTGATTTGGCTTACATCAACAAGTGGGCAACCTACCTCTTCTTCCACCAGGCCAGAAATGTTAAGCCGAATAAGGTGGTAGATAGCCGAGATAGGCCCTTGAACCTCCTGAGCATGCTCAATGTTGATACGATCGATGATCTCATCGAAGACGCAGGGGCTTCAGATCATATTTTTGACGAGGAGATAGGGGGTTACCCTAAAGGCACAAAAGCCTTCAGTTATATGAGGCATTGTCGCAAGCCTCTGTCAAAAGAAGCTCAATTGGCTGGCTTTCTCTCCGTCTGGCTACGCCGATGGGTAGTGCCGGGCATAGCATCTGCGGATCACATCCATCGCAATACTTTATGGCCCATAGTGCATTTGGTGTTCGGAGCAAGACTGGGCCTGCTTCCTGCTATGGTATGTAGAGTACAAGCAGGCCTGAGGGCCCTTACTGATGGACTGCTCGCAGATGAGACACAGCGTGAAAGCTTTCCCAGGGTGGAGTTACCATTCCTATACTTGATGGGATGGTTAATTCTTCACAACACCAGGGTGATGTCTCCCGGTTCTGCCAGCGGTTCAGGAAATAGCTTCTTATTAAATTATAAGAATTTCTCTTAGAACGTGGCAAACGTCACAGATTGCCAGCGGGCGTTAAACGTTGCCCATAGCTGAAAGATCTTCTGTATTGTCCCCCTGTACATATCAATCAACAGGGGACAAAACTCAAGGATGAAGGTCATGGGAGAACCATTCTTTCTCCTGAAGCCTTCTACTGGTTGGTCTGCATTAGACCTTCCCACTTGCTGTACATGAGTGATGATCATTTCTTCTTAGAGCCTTATCTGCCCAGTCGATTTGCCAGGCAGTTTGGGTATGACCAATTACATGTGGGAAATGCCATTACCAGCTTTAAGTCCAAAGGTGGACTTATTGATGGAGCCAGAGGGTGGCGGTACTTTATCACGGGCTGCACTGGCATAATTTTTGTTGTGCCCGTGACTTCTCTCTCCATGGAGCTGCACATCCTTCACTCGTACGCACAGTTCTATGCGTCCATCAATACCTTCTATCGCAATTTTGATATGCATAAAAGTTTTAGGATGCCCTCCCATAGGTCTACTGGAAGGGAGGATATTCCGTCTGTTTTCTTGGATGAGAATGGAGACACCACCGGGGCAGACGATTTTTTGTTAATAATACAGAGAGACGTAATAGCTCCGCCGACAGAGCCTCTCGTTATCTCCCAGAAATGGAAGGCTTCCACTCGCAAGAATAAGGTTGCCAGAGGTCCGAAAAGGGCTTCCACCAAGGCGGCTTCTAGGAGCGAGCCAATCGTTTCCCCTGTTGGGGATAATTCTTTGATTAGAGGTCCTTCGCCTTTTAGAGAGGGAACCTCCACAGTTCTGACTGGCAGTGCCAGAGATTCTTTGCTCGAGATCGCCGCTGCTACTACTGCTTCTGGTAGTGCTACGAGATCGCCTACGAGGCCGAGCATTTTAAGGATACCTTTATCCAGACAAATAATGGGAGTAACCCCTACTTCGTTTGTAAGTATTTCCAGCGAGATTCCACCCGATGAGCCTCGAGTGGATCTTGGTGATGACTGTAAAGACTATCCTCCAACGTTAATTGGTGCACCCTCTTCCCCAGGTATGACAGCTCGCTTAGCATCATTAAGAAATGATTTAGCTGTACAGGCTGCGGACGTGACATATATACCATCGGCCATAGGTAAATGTCGTCTTTACGTCTCTTTTAGAAAAATTAATATTAATTTGATATTAACTTTCTCTTGTCTTTTTCAGGTGAAGACATCTCATGGGAGGGCGGAGTTGACGCAACCTTTGACTTTGTTGCGAATCTTGCCGATGAAATGACGGTGTTCGACCTTGAAGAGGCACGCTTTGAAGCTGTCGATCCTTTGTCCGCAATATTTTCGGGTGTCGTCTCGCCAACAGCAGTCCAAATATCTTCAGAGGAGGATGAGCCCACTATCACGACTGTGCCTCCTTTGTTGAGTACGCTAGCAACTTCAACTGTTGTTGGTGTTCTTTCTTTTATAGCGCCATCTGTAGAGGCGACAACCGTGGCAACATCCTCCGCGATCATTCCTGGAAGGCGATTTCCCAGTATCGCAGCCACTCCTAGCATGCATCCAGTCTTCGATATGCTGATTAAAAATTATACCAGCCTATTCTATCGTATTTTGAAGGACTTAATTTCCATGGTGCTGGAGAAGAACCTGAGCTTTGATAATCTGCAGACGTCCTCCCAGCTTGCGATAGCGCCGATCAAAAATTTCAACGATGCTGGAATAGCTAATGCGCTGGAGCAAATAGTTAATGGTTTAGAATAACCCATTAACGAATATTTGTAACTATCTCGAAGCAACGTCGATGATATAATTCAGGCCGAGTACAACTCCTTGACTGTGAGGCTTGCTGAACAGATGGAATCTCTGAAGAAATCCATCTGGACACAACAACGAGAGATGGATGAAGAGCATGCCGTCTTGGAGGAGGTTATTCCTCAGCTAACCCAGTACGAGGCCGAACATGAGGGAAATGAAGCGAGGGTCCGCAAATTGGAAGCTAAGCTTGCTCAGGCTAAGGAGTGGGCTCGCGCTTCATCGGCAGCTCTAGATGTACTGAAGGGCCGAATGGATATAGCTTAGCAGAACTTGGCACATGCGGGTGTCATCCGTGCCGGTTTTGTTCATGCTCGGTCCGAACTATCCCTCCTGAGGGTTGATGAGGCACGACTGGAGCGGGCTCGTGCTAACATATTGGACTCCAGGAATGAAAGAATGACCGCTCTGGCGTAACAGATTCGTGATTTGACTGCTCCTCTCCAATGATGTACTTTTTGCTTCTTTTTGTAACTTGCTTTTCCCGGAGATAATAAAGAGGCTTTATCTGACTTTTGTGGACCCATTATTTTTGAATATAAATGACAGGCTAGGGTAAAAGTGATATCAGAGGTAATATGGACGTGATATACTTTTGGTAAGCTTCAGCTGGATATATCTATTCAGAGGTTATATGGACATGATAGAATATGATCCAACTAGATTTGTATACAAAATACTATCAGAGGTAATATGGATGTGATAGGTTTTAAAGTTCCAAATTAGTTAGATATATCTATTCAGAGGTCATAATAACATGATAGCATATGGTCCAACTAGTCTTTGTACGTAGTATCGTCAGAATGAGATCTTCACCATACTCCATTTAAGCAAGGGAGATTAAGCATAGTACTTCTTCAGGAATTTGCCATTGATAGGAGCAATTATCAGATCTCCGTTAGGCTTGGCTAATCTGTAAGCGCCATTTGAGAACATCGTCTCAATCACATAAGGGCCTTCCCATTTGGGCTGGAATTTACCCTTACTCTTGTGAGTAATGATCATTGGCCTCTTCACAGCTAAAACTAGATCACCAACTTTGAATACTCTTTCCTTCACTTTTTGATTAAAAGCTCAGAAAATGCGTGCCTGGTAGAATGCAATACGCTGTTGAGCTTGAAGGCGTTTCTCGTCTAATCCTTCTAGCTCTTGAAGCCGTAGTCGATCATTATTTTCCTGAGTCAACTCATTATCCACTGCTATTCTGAGTGATGGAATTTGGATTTCAATAGGGAGAACTGCTTCACACCCGTAGACTAATGAGAATGGGGTACAATCCGTCGGTGCTCGTACCGTTGTGCGGTATGCCCAGAGGCATTCTCCAAGCTTCTTATTCCAATCTCTTTTGTTCGAAGAGACGATTTTTTTTAAGAGTTTGATAATAATTTTGTTGAAGGCTTCCGCCAAACCATTAGTAGCCGGATTATATGCCGTAGAGGCCATATTTTGTATTCGATTTTTATCGCAAAATTGGTTGAACGCTTGGCTGATGAATTGAGGCCCATTGTCATGAATTATCCTTCGGGGTATCCCAAAGCGATAAATGATATGGTGCTTAATAAAGCTGATCATATTGGATGTCTTTACCTCAGCAATGGGGATCGCCTCTGCCCATTTAGAGAAATAATCGATGATAGCCAATATGAACCGATGTCCTCTAGAAGATGACGGGTGAATCGGACCAATGATGTCCATACCCCATGCTTCGAAGGGCCATGATGCCATGGTAGGATGTAGATACTTAGAAGGCTGATGTATAAAATCTGCATGAACTTGATAGGCTTTGTATTGTCTTGCATACTTCACTGCATCTGCAATTATAGTAGGCCAGTAATAGCCCATCCTCCTGATGCGATCCTGTAACTTAGGACCGGATTGATGTGCACCACATATACCATCGTGAGCTTCACGGATAATCCGCTTTGCATCATCATCGGAGAGGCATCATAGTAGTAGTCCATCGTATGTTCGATGATATAGACTTTGTGAAGAAGCATCAAAATAGAAGCGTAATGATCGTCTTTTGATAGACACTGCTTCTTTAGGATCCTCTGGTAAGATTTCGTATGCCATAAAATCTATAAAGGGACTTCTCCAGTCTCTCTTAGGAGGAACCGTGTTTGCGGTGTAGCTGCGTTCCAGGTGAAAGTTATTTTTCACACAGAATAGATCTCTGTTAAAAAGGATTATCGAATTCTGCCTCCATATAGGAATGGCTAGATTTGCAGCTAGACTGGCCAGAGCATCAGCTTCCAAATTTTGAGATCGAGGTACATGTTTTAAGAAGAATCCTTTAAAAGACATGGCTATCTCGATCATTGCTTGGTGATAAGGGATGAGGTCTGGATTGCGGACTTCATATACTCCTCTGACCTGATTGATAATCAGCTGGGAATCACCAAAAGCTTCCAGGTATTCGACCTCCATTTCTTTAGCGACTTGAAGCCCGATTAGTAGAGCATTATACTCTGCCACATTATTAGAGCAGGGCTCGCTAAGAGAATATGCTCGGTAGATGACGAGTTTATCAGGAGTTACCACGATAATTCCTACTCCTGAAACCACATTTCCCTTGGGACCAGTCCTGGAGGCGCCATCGAAGAATAGCTGCCATGTATCACCTTCCATTACAGAGTTATATTCTGCAACTTCGTTGGGAATATCCTCGTATAGTTTGGAGGTTTCCGGAATTGGATGAGCAGCTAAGAAATTAGCCAAGGCCTGACCCTTTATGGACTTCTAAGGGACGTACACCATATCATACGGTGTTAATAACATCGCCCAAGTCGCGAGTCAGGAATTAAGGACGCTCAGCTTATTCATCAGTACCCGAAGAGGATTGATCCTGGAGATGATATGAATAGTTTGGCCTGTGATGTAATGTCGTGTCTTCTGAATGGCGAACATTAGGGCCAAGCATTCTTTTTCTACTAGATTGTACCGGTGTTCAGCTCCGACCATCATCCTGCTTAGGTAGTAGATAGCCTATTCATGACCCTCATCGTTCTTCTGTGCGAGGAGAGCTCCCAAAGAATGATCCATTGCTCGATCATACAGCAAAAATGGTCTTCCTATGACGGGAGGCACCAGAACTGGAGGATTAGTGAGATAGCGTTTAATATCATTAAATACTTGCTGACAGGCTTCGTCCCATACAAAGGATACACCTTTCTTTATCAGACGGGAAAAAGGTTGACATCTCCCAGAAAGGTTGGATATGAATCTCCTGATATAAGCTAGACGACCTTGAAATCCCCTGAGTTCCTTCAGGTTACGGGACAGTCGCATTTCTAGGATAGCCTATACTTTTTCAGGGTCAACTTGAATGCCTTTGGAGGTGATGACAAATCCCAGGAATTTGCCACTGGATACACCGAGGAAGGACTTCATAGGATTCATTTTGAGTTGATGTTGGCGCATCAACTCGAACACTGTCTTCAAGTCTTGGATGTGAGTACTCTTGAGACAGCTTTTGACAGCGATGTCATCTATGTAACATTTTACTGTTTTGCATAGATGCTCATAGAATATGTTACTCATAGCTCGCTAATATATAGCCTCGTTATTCTTCAATCCAAAAGGCATGACTGTGTAGAAATATACCCCCAGTGGTGTACGGAAGGCAGTATGCTTCTCGTCTTCAGGATCCATCTTAATCTGATTGTACCCTGAGAATCCGTCCATGAAAGACATGCGTTCGAAATCGCAGGTATTGTCGATCATGACGTCTGTGATGAGAAGAGGGAACTCATCCTTGGGGCAGGCTGTATTGAGATCTCGGAAGTCGATACAAATGTGAACTTTCCTATTTTTTCATGACTGGGACAACATTAGCGACCCAATCAGGATATTGTTCTTCCCGGATGAACCCGTAGGCTATCAACTTCTTAATTTCAGCTTCAATGGCATCCATCATATCCGGGCGGAACCGGCATTGATGCTGCTTTACAGGTTTTGAATTGGGCAGTATGTTGAGCTTATGAGTAGCCACTTTTGGATCAAGACCTGGCATATCCTCATAATTCTACGCAAAGACATCGATATATTCTTTTATCAGCTGGATCATCTCTTTTCTTTCTTTCTCGGAAAGATTGTTATTGATAAATATCGGCTTTGGTGAAAGTTCATCCCCAACATCGATTTGGATAACTTTATCTTCAATGGACGGTTCTATCTACTCGAACCGGAGTTACCATTGTGTATCCATTTGCTGTGCCCAGGAGTCATTTTCAAACGATTTAGATTCCTGTTCGTCTGTTTCGAGAGAATCTGTTAATACCGTATTTGCTAACAATACTCGTTCGAGATTAACATATGAGTCAGAGGACGATGAACCATCCTGAGAAGAGGAAAAAGCATCCTCACTTGACTCAGAAGTTGCAAGAGACGTGGTATACCCTAACCCGAAGTGCGTTCGTTGATGGCAGGGATTACCATACAATGGCATTCACCTGCCTTTTTTATAGTTGAGGCCTGGCTCTGACTTCAGGTCATAACCCATGCTTTGCATAAGCTTCAAAGCTTGTGGGCTATATCTATGGACCTGCATTTTCCCAACATCAGACTCGTGAGAATCTTTTAGTACAATCGGTCTGCTCCGCATGCGACCGAAGACTATTGGATGCTGATTGCTACGAGTAGGCAGGATAATAAAGATCGAATCTTCATGTGGCCCGTATATCGTGATGACATTAGATGTTGATGCTACCTCCCACACATACGGATGATAGGAGTCTATAGCTTCCAGGAATTTTTGTGCTATAGGCTCTATATCGTTATGAGGGGAGTATTCCTGATTTGGAAATTGAGCGTCGGAATACTGGAAAAGATAATCTTTATTATCGTCAGAAACCACGTTCCCGGTTGTATTTACATCAGTCGGCTGCGTACTGCGCCAAAGGTTGATGACCAAAGGTGGAGGCTTCTGGTTCAGAGTGATTACTAGGGGATTACTTCCTCCTCCTGATTTGGTGTTGTCCAAGTGGATAGCCACGGGTTCCATGACTTTCGGATGGGTAGTCCGTCCTTTCACCTGGATTGACAGAGGTTGCTCACCAGATGGTTCTCCTGGCTCCAGGTAGGATTCCTTCTTCGTTTTGCCTAACACCTCCTTCATGTAGTCTTGGGTGTACAACATGGCATCGAAATAATAGGACTCAACTCCTTTGAACGGGTTGAGGTCAGCAAACTCTATTTTTACTGTCCCTTGGGCGTCTACATATTTGAAGCATTGATGTAGAGTCGAAGGAACAATGTTGTGCTCGTGGATCCATGGTCTGCCCAGCAAAATATTATAGGATACCTCCGAATTGATGACGTAGCAAGTAGCCACTGATCTAAGGTCCCCAATCTGGATCCTCAGATGAATCTTCCCCAGCGGCTTACTTTTTCTGGCATTGAAGCCCACGATTGTAGTGGTGGTGTAAGCCAGTTCGCTGGTAGGAATCCTCAACGGTCTGAGCAGACTATGAGGGATGATGCTGATCGACGATCCCAGATCTATGTGAATCCGGTCTACCTCCATGGAACCAATGTATCCGGTGTAATAGAGGGGCCTATCATGCTTGTTGTGTTTCAACAACATATCTTCTTTAGTGAAAGTGATGTTAGGGACCACTTTCATTACGCTATGACATTAAGAACATGCCACAGGCTCTTTGTCGGAGGACTTAAGCTGAGTCAAGCATACATCCTCCTGCATTAAAGCTTCGCTCAGGGCTTGACGAGTGTCTTTGGAAAGCCTGAGTAGCTCAAAAATGGACAGTCTGGCTGGAGTACATAACGTATTTCACGTATCACAACTGAGGAGATATGTCGCAGACCCTAGCCACGTGCTTGATCATTCGGAGATTACAGTCGGGCCCAGCCTATCATACGTAGAGCAGCCAGTCGAGATCCTCGATCACAGTGAGAAGACTTTGAGAGGGCAGACGATTCGACTAGTCAGAGTGGCATGGAAGCACCATTCACCAGGCGAGTCTACTTGGGAGTGCGAGGAATCTATTTGGCAGCGGTTTTCGTACTTATTTGAGGAGCAAGGTACGAATTTACGTACGGAATTTGATTACTAGTTATTTTAAAATTCTTTCAGTTATTATCGTGCTTTACTTTTAATTTCGGGGACAAAATTTTTCTAAGTTGGGAAGAATGTAAACCCCCTCGATTTATTCTATAGATAGTCAGGTTGGATTTGGAAAATTTTGGTTTTAGCAGCAAATGTTGAGGTTTAGGGTGGAGTTAGGTTTGTCTGGTATTTTAATTCATTTAATTAAAACCCTTGTTGCGCCCTATCATTGTTTAATTATTCGGAGCCCAATATCAGCCCATAAATTCCATCTTATTATTGTACTTCTGACTTGACCCGCCAAATTAGGCACTGGACTTTTTCGTCACTTAAAATCAGATTTTGTTGTGCTCTAAATTAATTGCACAACTTTTCGAAACCGTAATCCATATTTAATTCCGTGTCGGACACTTATGTCGTTACCCTCAATTTTGAGATACCAACTTAACCCGTTGAGTCGGACCAACTAAAGGGCCCAAGACTGACTCCAAGCCCCCATCATTTTTGACCTTTGTGTCATTTCCGGATTTTGACCCCAAGTACCCCCATTTAATTCAAAAGCGCGGGACACTTTAATTCTATTTAAATTGGGGATACCAATTTTGCCTAATCCTATTTTAATCCATAATTAATCCTGATGGCCATTAAAATAAATTCGTGCCAAACCCCCAACACCCCCTCGCCATGCAAATCATCAACCACAATTTTTTCCATAATTTTTGCGTCATTTTATGTGTTCGTATAATTTCCCGAATTTAAGGGGCTAAGTTGCAATTTAGTGATTTTAGGTGCCCTCACCCCATTGGCCAAAACCACATGGAGAGGTCACAAAAATTTGGACCGAATTAGACTTTCCCTCTTCATTTCCTCATGAAGAAATGATTCTTCTCATGAGTGATCCTATCCCTCTATTTTGAATAGGAGCATCTCCACCCTCCATCCAATGCACCCATCCCTATAAAGCCATCACCTCACCCTCACATTAAACCAAGCAGGCCCTAATCCCCATGTCTAGAAAAACCCCCCCTCTCTCTCTCTCCTCCCTCCTCTATATTATTTTTTCCCTACAAAAATTTCTTTCTTCTTTCTTTCTCCTTACTTCTTCCCTTCTTCTTCCTGTGGACCATCCGGTTGGCCAGATCGTGCACTCCCGGCGGCTCCGGCCTGCTGTCGGTGGCTCCAGCAGGACTCCCCCACCCGACTCCACCGTGCAACCCCCGCAGCGCTCCGACTACTCCCCGGGCAGCCGACGGTGCAACCATTTCCCTTCGGCCGCTGTCCAGCTGCGACCGTGCCGCTCCGGCCAGTGCAGCCGACCGGCCATGCGGTCAGTTTCCCCCACGCAGCTCCGGTGCAGTCCCCCGACTCCGGCAGAGCAGCTCCCCCTGACCGCCTGCTGCCAACACATCAGCTCCCTCTCCGACTTCAGACTTCCCCTGACTCCCTCGTCCGACCGACTCCCCCGCTTCGGCTGTGCCCGACTCCTCCGCCACTGCTCCGGCTGAGCTCGACAACGCCTCTCCGGCCGCCCCATTCAGCCCCACATCTCCTTCCTGTCCGGCTACATCATCACCACCACCACCACCACAAGCTCCCTGTCCGGTTACATCACCACCACCACTACCACCATTATTGATACCCTTTCGACAGCCGCTCTCCGGCCACCCCCTATACCACCTCGCTTCGGCCAACACCCCCCTCACCGACGAGGTATACCATTTCTCCCCCTCTCTTTATTTTTATATATATAATGTCTTGTGTATATAGTTAGGATTATAGGTTGTATATTTTGTTGTGTAATTTTAAGTGTAGTTCATGTAACTTGGTGTTTGATGAGGTGTGACTAGGGTTTATGGTAGTGTTTAGAGTCTACTTATCTAAGTTTCAAAAAATAAGAATTTTTGGACATGCATTGAGTTTAGGGTTTGAGAATGAAACGGTTCTAGTTAAAGATTACTTATATGCATTGGGAATTATGGGATTTTATATGCAGAAGAGATTTTAGGATAATGCATATTATAATACACAATTGATGAAAGTGCTAATTGATTAATTTTGGTTTAAATTTACATTGGTGATCGTGTGTGTGGACATAAAATATATAAATGAGACTGTTGGAAATATGATAATGTTGAGGGTGGGTTTTAAGAGCATGAAGCAATTAGGGTGTTCGTTTTAATATATGCATTTTTATCATTGACGATGGGCAGAGTTAAATTATGGACGAATAATACTAGGATAGTGGAATATTGATGGACATGGTGGAGCCGGTGATGGATTGGGAAAAGGGTGTGATATCAAACCGTTAGTCAGTGATTGGAGACTGAGAAATAATAATAAAATTAATCGAGGAGTAGTTTTAAGGTAAAATATTGATGGTTGTATATTGAGGGTTTAAATAATTAATGATTAATTTGTTCGAGGAGGATATCTGAATATGTATGTTAACATCTGTGAAGACCCGGGGTAAAACCGAGGATTGGATCATGTGGTGGACCACGGAATATCGTGATGAACATAGTAAGATTAAGGTTTGGATTGATGATATGGTACATATGTTTAATATGTATAGATGTGACGTACTCCGAGTCAACCTTGGTCAACCCTCTAGCGTCTTGTCCCTATGAGTCATGGCTGAGACTGAGTTTAGGTGTAGGTGTGTGTTGCATCCCTGCCTGTCGTGTGTTAGATTATTGATTTTTAGTTTGTATCTCATCTCTAGGTACTGCGGGACCTGAGGACTTGGATGCGGTACCGGATCCCCATCATCAGCAGCCGCACGCAGGCAAGTGTACCTTGCCATCCTGTATTTTAGTTTACAGATATTTATTATTTCGTTATATATATTGTGCACGTATTTATGTTGACGTTCGATACCTCGCGTCCGGATCACAACCGGGTGCTGACGTTCGTCGTAACGTCTTAGAATAATTGTTAGTTGCTTTGTAGTACCTCGATGCACGTACCTGAGTACATCGACACCCGAGGACACACTCATACACTGTGATCATGCCAGATTCCTGTATCCTGATACTGACATCATGACCAGAGACTGGGATGAACTTAGGGTCGCGTCTGTTGAGTTACTTTCGTGAGTCGAGACTGTTAGATAGAAGTTCAGGTTCAGCGCAACATCGTTGACCGCTTGGGAAGGGAAAGACAGTTACTAGACGCTTGGGCTCCTCTGTACGCACTTATATATGTATATATAGTGATCCTGTATTCTGGAGTAGTTGTAACACCCATGTGTCTCTGTGCTCGGAGCTACGGTACGCCCCGTGTGTCTCTGTGTTCGGAGCTATGATTTTATTTTGGATAGCCCACGCGTCGAACATTGTCTTTAAACTGTGTCACAGTAGTTGGTTATGATAGAGTACCCTGTCGTGCACTTGTATTTTCTGTTTACTTGGCATGTTCCATTTTTTGTACCTTGTTACGTCCCTCTGAGGACCTGGTTCCCTGCCAGTTTTGCAGCATAGATGATTACGGAGTATTTGGAGTTGCGGATGGAGTTGCATGTCTTACGGGCATTATACCAGGTACTCACATCATTTCTACCGGCATTATGATTATTTTATATTGATTATTCAACTGTTGTTGTAGCCTAGTTTTGTAGACTCATCTCTTCTCGAGTCTATTCGAGTTTGCGTGTTATTGGGCGACCGACTATAGCACATATAGCTATTTCTTGTATACTGCTGTACATTGTGGATTGAGACATAGAGGTTTACATTTATGGGATATCTAGTTAGTGCCCTTTATATTTTACATCTTATACGTATTCGAGTCAGACCAGAGTCTGGTCGAATGCGTAGCTGGCGTGTCACGTATTCCTGGTCCTACATATTTTGGGACTGGGGCCTGACATATTTTTGTGGTGGCCCATGCAGGTCCAATTTAAATCGTCTTGGTCACCTGACTGTTCCAAGCGAGCCTGTAAATTAGGAATAGATGTTATGATTGTTGAATAGGATCTCAATCCATAATCGATTTTAAAAACTTTTTGTATGTGATTATCGCCCTTGGACTTCCAATTTGCATTCGTTCAATCTTCGTCAATATCGCTATCCTTGTTTCTCGTCCCTTATTAGTCGGGAAGACGAATGCTTGTGACTGATGATTTTCCTCCAGAAAAAGATCGAAGACCAGACGGCAAAAGACCGAATTCGTATACCTTTCTCTGAGAAGATTGTTACCTTATCAGGATAGATTGATAGGTTCTTTGGATTCTAGAACTAGTGTGGAAGGTTGGCAAGAGAGTTGGACCCAGTAGTACCCTACTCGTGCTTGAGGTAACAGTGATCTTGGAAGTACTGAGAGCTAGAAGGATTATTGATCATGGCCTAGAATAAATTATGGGAATGCAAAGCCTGATGATAGAAACTAGTAGTTGTATATGATAACAATACCAGGAATGATATTATGGACTAGAGGAGATAAAATTTTAGGATCTCACTTGGAAGATAATGATCAGATTCCAGAAATTTTAGTATGTGCTTGAGTGATACCATCATTGTACTTGTGACTTGGAGAGATGAATAGTGAAAAGAAGAAATTCGGGGAATAAAATTTTAAGGAAAAACCTTGAGGATAAGAGAAATTATATATTGGGCAAGGAAACATTTTCTTTTGAGGATTGATGTTGAAAATAGAACAGGAGAATTTATCTTGAGGTTAAAGTATAGACTATGACATTATCCTAGACATGGATTGGTTAAGCCAATACCACGCGACGCTAGATTGTCGACGTGATTACATTATTTATGACCACCAGATTACCCTGGGTTCGAGTTACTTCAGAGAGCCTGGGAGCATGGTGCCCATCTACATTAGGGGTATACAACGTAGGAGGTAAACCAGTGTACCACCATATTATATCAGGGTTTGAGGATGTGTTTCTAGAGAATCTTTTAGGCCTGCCACCTGACAGAAAGAGTTTGTTACAGAGTTGACTCCAAGAGCCGAGCCGGTTATTTTTTCGTCTTCAGACTAGCACCGATAGAGTTTGGTTGAGTTGAAAGTCCATAATAGAGGACCTCTTAGACAAGGGTTTCAGTCGGGCTAGTATTTCTCTATGGGGAGTACCCATCGTAAAGTACCGAAGAAGGACGAGACGGTATATTTGCGTATTAATTTCAGGGACGGTATGTTTGTGTATCGATTACAGGATTTAATGCAGTAACGATAAAGAACAAGTACCCATTACCGCACATAGATGATTTATTTGGATCAGCTAAGTGTATTCTCGAGGATCGATCTCAGATCACGCTATCATCAGATCAAGGTACGGAAAGAGGACATCCAAAAGATGGCCTTTCGGATAAAGTATGGCCACTATGAGTTTTTAGTCATGCCGTTTGGTTTAACCAATGCACCAGCGGTATTTATGTGTTTGATGAGCAACGTCTTCCACCAGTACTTAGATAAGTTTGTGGTGGTATTTATAGACGACATCTTGGTATATTCCAAGAGCCAGGAGGAGCACGAGAGGCATCTCAGGATCGTGTTGGAGACGCTGAGACATGAGAGGCTGTACGCCAAACTCAGCAAATGTGAGTTCTGCTTGGATAGAGTACCCTTCCTGGGACACAAAATCACCGGTGATGGACTAACAGTTGACCCGGAGAAGATAGTTGCAGTTGAGACAAGGCCAACCCCTGCACCTGTTACAGAGACTAGGAGCTTCCTCGGACTTGCCGGATATTATCAGAGGTTCGTAGAAAATTCTCGAGGATTGTTGTGCCTATGACATGACTGACGCGTAAAGGCGAAGAGTTTATCTGGACCGATGAGTGTCAGGCGACTTTCGATGAACTAAAGAAGCGTCTGACATCAGCACCGATTTTTGACACTACCTTCAGGATCAGGAGGAATTGTAGTGTACAATGATGCGTCTGGGAGCGGATTAGGATGTGTACTGATGCAACACGGCAAGGTGATAGCCTACGCATCTAGACAGCTGAGAGTTCATGAGAAGAACTATCCGACGCACGACTTGGAGCTAGCTGCAGTGATATTTGCACTAAAGCTATGGAGACATTACCTTATGGTGAGCGTGTTGAGACTTACACAGATCATAAAAGCCTGAAGTATGTCTACACACAAAAGGAGCTTAACATGAGGCAGAGGCGCTGGCTAGAGTTGATGACAGATTATGACATTGAGTTACAGTACCATCCTGGCAAGGCGAATGTCGTAGCAGATGCCTTAAGCAGGAAGCCCATGGCATACTTTTTGATGACTCATCGCCAGTTGTTAGAGGATTTTTAGGAACTCAGGATTGAGATTGTATTGCCAGGCATGTATGGACAGATGGCCAGTCTCGAGGATCAGTCCACATTTATTGAGAGGATCAAGACAGCCTTGCCTACAGATACGAGATTTAGACGACTGCGAGAAAGGACAGAGGCCGACATGCAAGCATGACTCAGGATTCACGAAGACGGAACATTGAGGTGTGGAGACCGCCTATATGTTCCGAGTGGCGAGCTACGCCAAGAGTTGACGACCGAGGCACATAGCTCGATTTATACCATTCATCCCGGGAGTACGAAGACGTACTGAGACTTGAGGCAGCATTTTTGGTGGCATGGGATGAAGGGGCAAAATATTTAGTTTGTCAGCAAGTCAAGGCTGAACATCAGAGGACTGCAGGGTTATTGCAGCCACTTTCCATTCTCGAGTGAAAGTGGGAACACATTACCATGGACTTCGTCACAGGATTTTCGTGAAGCCCTAGCGGGAAGGATGCAGTTTGGGTTGTCGTAGACAGATTCACCAAGTCTGCACATTTCTTGCCCTTCAGAGTGGGACAATCCACGGAGTTTTTTAGCTGACATGTATATGAGACAGATAGTACGATTACATGGAGTGCCTGTCAGCATCGTATCGGATCGTGATTCCAGATCCACGTCACATTTTTGACGGAGTATGCAGGAGAGCCTAGGAACTCGTCTCAAGTTCAGCACTGCATATCATCCACAGACTGATGGTCAGTCAGAGCGCACGATACAGATATTAGAGGATATATTGAGAGCGTGCATGATTGATTTTGGAGGATCTTGGGAGGACCACCTACACTTGGTGGAATTCTCCTACAATAACAGTTACCAGGCCAGCATACAGATGGCACTTTATGAGGCACTGTACGACAGGAAATGTAGGTCTCCAGTTTGTTGGAGTGACGTAGGAGAGCGTCAGATACTTGGTCCAGAGTTGGTGATACAGACAGTGGAGAAGGTCAAGCAGATTCAGAGCCACCTGCGCGCAGCACAGGACAGACAGAAATACTGGGCAGATGCGCACCGCAGGCCATTGGAGTTCAAGGAAAGTGACCATATATTTTTGAGGATATCGCCCACTCATGGTAACATCAGATTCGGAGGCAGAGGCAAGCTGAGTCTGAGGTACATCGGGCCTTTTGACATCTTGGAACGAGTTGGCAAAGTAGCTTACCGTCTTGCCTTATCTCCATCATTAGAAGGAGTACATGACGTATTTCACGTATCGCAGCTGAGGAGATATGTCGCAGACCCTAGCCACGTGCTTGATCATTCGGAGATTACAGTCGGGCCCAACATATCTTACGTAGAGCAGCCAGTCGAGATCCTCGATCACAGCGAGAAGACTTTAAGAGGGCAGACGATTCGACTGGTCAGAGTGGCATGGAAGTACCATTCACCAGGCGAGTCTACTTGGGAGCGCGAGGATTCTATTCGGCAGCGGTTTTCGTACTTATTTGAGGAACAAGGTACGAATTTATGTACGAAATTTGATTACTAGTTGTTTTAAAATTCTTTTAGATATTATCGTGCTTTACTTTTAATTTTGGGGATAAAATTTTTCTAAGTTAGGAAGAATGTAAACCCCCTCGATTTATTCTATAGATAGTTAGGTTGGATTTGGAAAATTTTGGTTTTAGCAGCAGATATTGAGGTTTAGAGTGGAGTTAGGTTTGTCTGGTATTTTAATTCATTTAATTAAAACCCTTGTTGCGCCCTATCATTGTTTAATTATTCAGAGCCCAATATCAGCCCATAAATTCTATCTTATTATTGTACTTCTGACTTGATCCGCCAAATTAGGCACTGGACTTTTTCGTCACTTAAAATCAGATTTCGTTGTGCTCTAAATTAATTGCACAGTTTTTCGAAACCATAATCCATATTTAATTCCGTGTCGGACACCTGTGTCGTTACCCTCAATTTTGAGATACCAACTTAACCCGTTGAGCCGGACCAACTAAAGGGTCCAAGACTGACTCCAAGCCCCCACCATTTTTGACCTTTGTGTCATTTTCGGATTTTGACCCCAAGTGCCCCCATTTAATTCAAAAGTGCGGGACACTTTAATTCTATTTAAATTGGGGATACCAATTTTGCCTAATCCTATTTTAATCCATAATTAATCCCGATGGCCATTAAATTAAACCCGTGCCAAACCCCCAACACCCCCTCTCCATGCAAATCATCAACCGCAATTTTCTCTACAATTTTTGCGTCATTTTATGTGTTCGTGCAATTTCCCGAATTTAAGGGGCTAAGTTGCAATTTAGTGATTTTAGGTGCCCTCAACCCATTGGCCAAAACCACATGGAGAGGTCACAAAAATTTGGACCGAATTAGACTTCCCCTCTTCATTTCCTCATGAAGAAATAAATCTTCTCATGAGTGATCCTATCCCTCCATTTTGAATAGGAGCATCTCCACCCTCCATCCAATGCACCCCTCCCTATAAAGTTATCACCTCACCCTCACATTAAACCAAGCAGGCCCTAATCCCCATGTCTAGAAAACCCCCCCTCTCTCTCTCTCTCCTCCCTCCTCCATATTATTTTTTTCCCTACAAAAATTTCTTTCTTCTTCCTTTCTCCTTACTTCTTCCCTTCTTCTTCCTGTGGACCATCCGGTTGGCCAGATCGTGCACTCCCGGCGGCTTCGGCGTACTGCCGGCGGCTCTAGTGCGACTCCCCCACCCGACTCCACCGTGCAACCCCCACAACGCTCCGGCTACTCCCCGCGCAGCCGACGGTGTAGCCATTTCCCTTCGGCCGCTGTCAAACTGTGACCGCGCCGCTCCGGCCAGTGCAGCCGACCGGCCATGCGGTCAGTTTCCCCCACGCAGCTCCTGTGCAGTCCCTCGACTCCGGTAGAGCAGCTCCCCCTGACCGCCTGCTGCCAACACAGTAGCTCCCTCTACGACTTCAGACGTCCCCTGACTCCCTCGTCCGACCGACTCCCCTGCTCCGGATGTGCCCGACTCCTCCGCCACTGCTCCGGCTGAGCTCGACAGCGCCTCTCCGGCCGCCCCATTCAGCCCCACATCTCCTCCCTGTCCGGCTACATCATCACCACCACCACCACCACAAGCTTCCTGTCCGATTACATCACCACCACCACTACCACCATCATTGACACCCTTTCGACAGCCGCTCTCCGGCCACCCCCTGCACCACCTCGCTCCGTCCAACACCCCCCTCGCCGACGAGGTATACCATTTCTCCCCCTCTCTCTATTTTTATATATATAGTGTCTTGTGTATATAGTTAGGATTATAGGTTGTATATTTTGTTGTGTAATTTTAAGTGTAGTTCATATAACTTGGTGTTTGATGAGGTGTGACTAGGGTTTATGGTAGTGTTTAGAGTCTACTTATCTAAGTTTCTAAAAATAAGAATTTTTGGACATGCATTGAGTTTGGGGTTTGAGAATGAAACGGTTCTAGTTAAAGATTACTTATATGCATTGGGAATTATGGGATTTTATATGCAGGAGAGATTTTAGGATAATGCATATTATAATACACAATTGATGAAAGTGCTAATTGATTAATTTTGGTTTAAATTTACATTGGTGATCGTGTGTGTGGACATGAAATATATAAATAAGACTGTTGGAAATATGATAATGCTGAGGGTGGATTTTAAGAGCATGAAGCAATTAGGGTGTTCATTTTAATATATGCATTTTTATCATTGACGATGGGCAGAGTTAAATTATGGACGAATAATACTAGGATAGTGGAATATTGATGGACATGGTGGAGCCGGTGATGGATTGGGAAAAGGGTATAATATCAAACCGTTAGTCAGTGATTGGAGACTGAGAAATAATAATAAAATTAATCGAGGAGTAGTTTTAAGGTAAAATGTTGATGGTTGTATATTGAGGGTTTAAATAATTAATAATTAATTTGTTCGAGGAGGATATCTGATTATGCATGTTAACAACTGTGAAGACCCGGGGTGAAACTGAGGATTGGATCATATGGTGGACCACGAAATATCGTGATGAACATAGTAAGATTGAGGTTTGGATTGATGATATGGTACAGATGTTTAATATGTATAGATGTGACGTACTCCGAGTCAACCTCGGTCAACCCTCTAGCGTCTTGTCTCTGTGAGTCATGGCTGAGACTGAGTTTAGGTGTAGATGTGTATCGCATCCCTGCCTGTCGTGTGTTAGATTATTGATTTTTAGTTTGTATCTCATCTCTAGGTACTGCGGGACCTGAGGACTTGGACGCGGTACCGGATCCCCGTCATCAGCAGCCGCACACAAGCAAGTGTACCTTGCTATCCTGTATTTCAGTTTACAGATATTTATTGTTTTGTTATGTACATTGTGCACGTATTTATGTTGACGTTCGATACCTCGCGTTCGGATCACAACCGGGTGCTGACGTTCGTCGTAACGTCTTAGAATAATTGTTAGATGCTTTGTAGTACCTCGATGCACGTACCTGAGTACATCGACACCCCAGGACACACTCATACACTATGCTCGTACCAGATTCATGTATCCTGATACTGACATCATGACCAGAGACTGGAACGACCTTAGGGTCGCGTCTGTTGAGTTACTTCCGTGAGTCGAGACTGTTAGATAGAGGTTCAGGTTCAGCGCACCATCGTTGACCGCTTGGGAAGGGGAAGACAGTTACTAGACGCTTAGGCTCCTCTGCATGCGCTTATATATGTATATGTAGTAATCCTGTATTCTGGAGTAGTTGTAACACCCGTGTGTCTTTGTGCTCGGAGCTACGGTACGCCCCGTGTGTCTCTATGTTCGGAGCTACAATTTTATTTTGGACAGCTCATGCGTCGAACATTGTCTTTAAACTGTGTCACACTAGTTGGTTATGATAGAGTACCCTGTCGTGCACTTGTATTTTCTGTTTACTTGGCATGTTCCATTTTTTGTACCTTATTACGTCCCTCTGAGAACCTGGTTCCCTGCCAGTTTTGTAGCATAGATGATTATGGAGCATTTGGAGTTACGGATGGAGTTGCATGTCTTGCGAGCATTGTACCAGGTACTCACATCATTTCTATCGACATTATGGTTATTTTATATTGATTATTCAACTGCTGTTGTAGCCTAGTTTTGTAGACTCATCTCTTCTCGAGTCTATTCGAGTTTGCGTGTTATTGGACGGCCGAATATAGCACATATAGCTCTTTCTTGTATACTACTGTACATTGTGGATTGAGACATAGAGGTTTACATTTATGGAATATCTAGTTAGTGCCCTTTATATTTTACAGCTTATACGTATTCGAGTCAGACCAGAGTCTGGTCGAATGCGTAGCTGGCGTGTCACGTATTCCTGGTCCTACGTATTTTGGGACTGGGGCCTGACAGCTATGACATTAAGGACATGCCACAGGCTCTTTGTCGGAGGACTTAAGCTGAGTCAAGCATACATCCGCCTGTATTAAAGTTTCGCTCAGGGCTTGACGAGTGTCTTTGGAAAGCCTGAGTAGCTAAAAAATGGACAGTCTGGCTGGAGTATTAGCCAATTGGGCCAGGATGTCGAAGTTGTATGGCTTCTCCAAACCTTTATTTTGAATATTCTTCAAAGGTTTATCGAAACAAACTTCTTTCTGCTTGCCCTTGTCCGCCAAAGTCGATCTAGAAGGACCTGCCTCCAGTATGACAGGTTGAGGCTCTAGAAGTTTGGCAGCTGAAGCGTCTGCCGTTGCTTCTTCCTGATTTTCTCAATAGTCCTTGAGATAGGCTTTTCCTGAATGGGTTCCGGTAGCTAAAGCCTCTTCTTCTGATATCGGGGATATTGCAACCATATGGCATGGTTTGCACCTTGAGTTTTTTCTGGATTTAGCCTTAGCAGCTTGAGTCCCTTCCTCAATCTCTGACACCAGATCAGGATGAACCCACATAATCTCACCACGCTGGGTAGTTAGGGGTACCAGGTCATGGTTTTGACCCCTGGCCGGATGAAGATTAACAATGTTCATCATCATTCGAGAAATAGGTACTACACCATCCGGGACTTCTTGAGGGGACAGATCGCCGAATTGGAGAGAGATTATGTTGGCAGTGACCGTCTTCTCGTTATTGCACAGAGTGATAGCCTTGGCATCAATCAGCTCCTGGATTTTCCTTTTTAGTATATAACACGCCTTGGTAGGGTGATGTATATACCTATGGAAAATATAGTACTTAGGATTATTGGTTCTGCTGACTTCATTAGGCCTCTTCACCTCGGGGAGAGTGAGCTTGCCACTTTTGACTAGACAGTCGAAGATGCTCGGAATATCGTCATCGTCAAAAGAGTATTCTTCTTTAGGCCTAGAAGTGCCAGGATTCGTTTGCGTAGTCCCAGGAGTATGTTGTCTGGATGTGTTGATCGCCAGAGCTTCCTTTCCTTTGGAACCACGAGGATGGTCGCTATTAGAGGATGATCGCTTCCCTCTTTCAGAGGTAGAGATCATGATTCCATTGTCACGTGCCTTCTGATTGTTGTCTTCATCGGCAACCGCTGAGATGATAAACGAGGGCTAATCATGGAACTGATATGGTCCTGTGAACACCGAGATCAGGGGAAGCAGGTTCTTCCTGTAAATGTCCACCAAGGCTGAATCGAAACCTCGGGAGGCATCTGCAAAGTGGCCTGACAAAAATGTTCAATTAAAGTATGAATGTTCTCTTTCTCCTACTTCACTTCGATGAGTGAGGACATAGACATGTCCATCCCTCCTTCATAGAATCGAGCGAAGAACAAAGTCTTGAGATATTCAAAGGAAGTAATACAGTTGTCCACAAGACTACGGTATCATTGATAGGCCACTCCAGACAGACAACCCTTAAATACTCGAGTGAGAAAGGCGTCATTCCCTTGCAGCAACACCGTCATTATGATGAAGTAGTTCATGTACTGACTTGGTGACGTCTTTCCCTCAAACAAAACCATAGCCTGTGGTTTGTACTTTGGAGAGAAAGGGATCTCGTCCCATATAGCTGGGTAAGGCTGGTTGATTCCCAATTTCTTGAGCTAATCTTTGTGCTTTAAGGTATCAAATTTGGCTTTTAATTCCCGAACTGCCTGCATCGGATCTTCAGCTGGGAAAGGGACCGCAGAGAGGTGAGAGATCGGTTGTATTATAATTCCAACAAGAGGCAATACATTCTCTGGGTTCAGAGGTGGAGGAGCCGTTGACTCTTGATTTGGAGCTGGCTCTTGGCTTGTGTTGGATGGTGGCATATCCACCCCCACACACAGTTGAATTGGAGGAACTGATGCTTGAGCTATGGCAGCTGCATGTTGAGTCAGCATCATCTGGTGCATATTCTTTATCATGGAATGCATCTCTTTCAACGATATCTCGAATACAGTAATGCGTTGCTCAGTACTCCCTGACGGGGAAGCTTCTTCATGTTCATCTCCATTTGTATAAACTCCTATTTTCCTAGGTGCTACTGAGGGATCAGTATCGACCTCTGTGAAGATTGAGTCTATACTGTCAGTATCACATTCAGGAAACTGGCGACCCCTAATATCGAAATTGGAAGAATACGAAGCCGATTGTTGCGACCTCGAGCGAGTATTCCGAAAGACACCTGCTTCAATATTCTCCAGGAGTCTGTCAAATCTCCTTTAGCTTGGAGTTCTAGAGGGGTGACGTCTTGAACTTGACCTTTCTCTAGGAATGTGTGAAGCCATGTTCACTGATACGAATATAGGCTCTTCTTCCTGTAATGGTGCAGAGTAGTTCAACCGGTCGAAAACTGACCATTTTGCCTTAGAGCATCAGTAATTAACTACAACTTTATGACTATTACGACAGTGCTCCCTAGGAGATATAATAGACATATTGGAAGATCCCCTTTCTTTGCGCTTCTGGATCAGGAAATTACGTAAGTTAGGAGGACTAACAGGAGAAGAAGAAGAAGAAGAAGAAGAAGAAGAAGAAGGCTTATTTTGCCTTTTTTACATCAGTTGGGGTGCGGAGATTGGGAATCATAACTCTTTCCCTGCTATAAGAATACAGCAGTTCAGCCACGTGAGTAGCGTACGATCCGTCATCCGTCTGAGGAGCGTATGTTCCTGTTAACCGGGTCTTCTTTACGCTGAGGGGCTTGTCCTGGCGTAATCTGGAATTTTGCACAGGTTGGCATAAAACCGAAGAGGTTCTCAATCGACCGTCAGCATTCCGCATAATTTGAAGAGTGGGCAAATTCTTCTGTTGATGGCGTAAAAGCCGAAAAGTCGAGAAATTACACTTGTTTTTCCTTGCGGTGATTGCAGGGATCATCTGCCTCCTTATAGGTGGAAGATATATTTTTACATATGGGGCACGGTGTAGACTTCTGAATTGGCACTAAGGCATTGTCAGAAGCTTTGTCTGCCACGTCACGGACGGGAGATAAAGTTTTATGCGCAAGGCACAGAGTAGACTTCTGGATTGGCGCTAAGGCATTGCCAGAAGCTCTGTCTGCCATGTCACAGATGGAAGACAAAGTTTTACGCGCAAGGCGTGGAGCAGACTTCTGGATTGGCACTAAGGCATTGCCAGAAGCTCTGTCTGCCATGTCACAGACGGGAGATAGAGTTTTACGCGCGGGACGTGGAGGTTGCGATGTCATAACCTTGTTGGTCAGAGAGAGGGAGCCTGCAGGAAGGGTAGAGGATGTTCGGGGCATCCATACTTTATGCAGCTTCCTGTTGTCTTGGATAGAGAGGGAACGAGAGCCACCCCCTGCGCGAAGCACGTCTTCATAAGCAGATTGGTCGAATTGGACGACCAGAGTCTTCTTCGTTGATCCGACGGATATAACATCGTGTTGAGCAATGGCTTTCTCGTCAGATGAGAAAGTAGTCCCCAGCAGAGTCGCCATCTTATGTTTGATAATAAACGAAAGAAATAAAATTAGGTTTATACGAAACCCTTTCTTTGGTTTACAAACAAGAAAAAGAAGTATTATTAATCCTATACGAGGATGTTAAGTACAAAAGTTTGATTTTGGAGAAATATTGCTATAGGAGTCTGATCTGCGATCGATCACTTTGTCCCTTGGACCACACGATGACGAAGAAGTGCTGTAGAAGACGAAAAAAGAAGCTTCAAAGACTGAAGGAAAGGTTGAACTATCGTTGCCAAAGTAGTCAATCAACACTCTCTGGATATACTCTCTTTTCTTAAAAATCCTTGACCCTCCTCAAAATCTTCGAACCTTCTTCGACCTTTGACCTCCGTGGCCATAGGTCTCTATTTATAGGGTTCAGGCACAGTCGGCGTAGAAGCCGAACAACGGAGAGAGCTACACCTTTTATGCGGCGGTTATAATAACTGCCACCCACGTATGAATGATCTCCTGAATCGACATGTGACGCGTGTCCCATTACGAGGTAATGCGTATAATCGCTCATCAAAGATCATGGTATGCAAGCCACGTAGATAACTGCCCCTCGCATAGAGAAGGTTGGCATAGAGGCCAAATAATTGTCTCGTTGGCGTAAAAGCCAAATAGCTGTTCTGATGGCATAAAAGCCAAGTAGGCGTAGAAGTCGAATAGTTGTCAAGTTGGCGTAGAAGCCAAGTAGCTGTCATGTTGGTGTAGAAGCCAAGTAGGTATAGAAGCCGAATAGGCATAGAAGCCTGATGCTGCATGGATAGGTATTCAGCGTAAAGACGGCCGATTATCCTTCCTTGACTGAGGTCTTGAGCATATTCTGGGCCAGATAGCCTTGTCACGCCTCTTTACAAATATAGCCTGAGTTTGCGTATTCCGAGGAGATAGCATACGGCATACTCCTATAGTTGAAAATAGCCAGGTCGGCATATTTCGAGGAGATAGCATACGACATACTCCTATAGCTGAAAATAGCCTGATGGCGTAATATGCAGGGATGGTGATGTTGACGTATTAGCCCTAATTATGGCTCATCCAGTCATTAAAAGTAGAACCAAATCTCGTGCATTAAATACAGAGATCTGCCTCCATCTCGTGCATTAACTGCAGAGACGTGCCTGGAGTTCTGTACGAAGAGCAGCTTTTAACGTGGCAGTTGATTTCGTCTCATCCTGAGCATAAAAGCTCATCTCTGCCTGTATAGAGTAGGCAGCGTATTCCTTGAATGCGTAAACGATGTCTTATATCAAGGATTTGTTACTAAACGATAGTCTGAGGCTATGTGTAGAATTATTATTACAGTCATTCTCTTGATCGTCGTGCAGTACTCTTTGTCAGGAGTCAGGTTCACTGCTTCATCTGACAGGTTCATTCGAGGAATACGAAGAGTTTCTCGTACAACTTCCTGCTGTATTAAAAGTAGATAGGTTTTACGCCGAAGTGGAGATGTAGTAACCTTTTTACGCCGAAGCAGTCTAGAAATACTGTATTATGCGGGTTGTTTTGGAGCTATATTTTACGCCGAATAGCGTTGAAGCTCTGTTGTACGCCAATGGCTCTGAAGTCATATTTTATGCTCCCCAGTAGTGGAGCTCTGTTTTACGCAGGCTTCCTGCATATTGAGGGTTTTACGCGTATAATTCCCCAGCATATTTTTCATGCTTCTACATTAAGTACAATAAAATAATTCTTAGGAAGAATTACTATAGAAGTCTGATCTATGGTCGATCACTTTGTTCCTTGGACCACACGATGATGAAGAAGTACTATAGAAGAAGAAGAAGAAGCTTCAAAGATTGTAAGTGGGATTAAATTCTTATTGTCAAAGTTGTCAACCAACACTCTCTGTATGTGTTCTCTCTCTCCGATCTCTCTTTGTGCTTCTCTCTGATCCCCTCTACCCTGTGACCAGGGGTCTCTATTTATAGAGATCAGTCAAAAATAACTGTCCAGTTGGCGTAGAAGCTACGAAGAAAGTTGCATCTTTTATGCGGCGGTTATAATAACTGCTATCCACGTTCAAATAATCTTCTGAATCTGCGTATGACATGTGTCCCATTATAAGGTAACGCATATAACTACTTCTCGAAGATCATGGCATACAAGCCATATAGGTAACTGCACCTTGCGTAAAGATGGTTGGCGTAAAAGCCAAATAACTGTCTTGTTGGCGTAAAAGACCAAATTGTAAAGAAGAAGACTTCTTTTACGCTACGGTTATGATAACTGCTACCCACGTTCCCATTGTCTTCTGAATATGCGTATGACACGTATTTCTTTATGAGGTAATACGTATAACTGCTTCTCAAAGATCATGGCATGCAAGCCACGTAGGTAACTGCCCCTGCGTAAAGATAGTTGGCGTAAAAGCCAAATAATTTGTCTTGTTGGCGTAAAAGCCAAACTCTGCATAAAACTTGATGATTCATGAATAATAGATAACCAGCATAAAATAGCAAATTATCTGTCACGACTGAGGTCTTGAGCGTATTCTGGGCTAAATAGCCTTATCACGTACCTTTGCAAATATAGCCGAGTTGGCGTATTTTGAGGAGATAGCATACGGCGTACTCCTATAGTTGAAAATAGCCTAGTTGGCATAAAATACAAGGATGGTGATGTGAGCGTATGAGATACAGTTTTAGCTTTCCCAGTTATTTAAAAATAGAACAAAAATAGAATAAAATCTTGTGCATTAAATGCAGAGATCTGCCTCCATCTCGTGCATTAAATACAGAGATATGCCTTGAACTCTGTACAAGAAACATCTTTTGACGTAGCGTCTGATTTCGTCTTATCTTGAGCATAAAAATTTATTTCTGCCCATGTAGAATAGGCAGCGTATTCTTTGAATGCGTAAAAATGACTTGTACCAAGAATATGTCGCTAAACGATAACCTGGGTCTCTGTGCAAAATCATCATCATGACCGTCCTCTCGATCATCGTACAGTACTTTTGTCAGTAGTCAGGTTCACTGTTTTGTCTGACCAATTCATCTGAGGAATACGAAGAGTTCCTCGTACAACTTTACGCTGCATTAAAAACAAACGTATTTTAAACTTTATGCAGGGAGGTATAGCAACCTTTTACGCAAAAACAGTCTTGAAGCACTACTTTACGCGGACAGTTCTGAAGCTCTACTTTACGCCAAACAGCTCTGAAGCTTTGTTTTACGCGGACTTCATGTATACTGGGAGTTTTGACTGTATAATACACGTACAATTCTCCAGCGTATTTTATGCTTCTACAAGACCCCCTTCAAAGTTTTCAAATTTCTCATAATTTGAAATACTTTGAATGAAGCATAAAATGGTCAAATTTGACTTATTCTTCGAGGCTGATTTTTCGGCAATATTTAAGAAGTTGTTGGGATTTGTATGTTCTCTTTTGCCTATATAAGGGCAAGCAAATGAACTTGTTTTTCCATACTTCCTTCACCACAAAGATGGCTGCTGAGATTCATTGGGCTGAACCGAGAAAGAAGAAGATTATGCTCTTCCAGCATGTAAGGAGCCATGAAAAGAGACATATTCGAGCAAATATTCTCTGCAATGATGGACCATAAAAGGATATCATAGCTTCTTTTGCTCGAGATAATCAGCAATTTTATATGGCGATTCATCAAAGAGAGAGGAAGGGTCACATTAGACCACACAACATGCTAGTTGTATTTTCCCCTATTTTGAAGCTGGACCCTGGTGGGCAGCTTGGCCGTGTCTTCCAGTATTATGTTGGGTCTGAATCCCAATCACAATTCTAAGCATGGTCGTCGATGACGTATGGGGGGTGGACTTGAATAATTTAAACATGCCCAATTTTGTATCCTTTCTCCATTGATTATTTTCTTGGCCCTTGACCGAAAAAGTGCTGTAGAAGAAGAAATAAAGATCTCCATCAGACGAGAACCTAGCATAATAGATTCCCATCATATGTAATCGTGATCTTGAATATTAATGAAAAATCCTTTATAAAAAATAGATTTCCATCATATGTAATCATGATTAATAAACTTGTCTTCTTTTACGCACTATTGATTTGCCATATTATTGTGAGGAAGTCTGATAATATGCAGCTTCAACATGCTTGAGTAATTTTTATGCAGACTATAATAAATATGCATCTAGTCAAGTCCCAACTTTTACGCGTAAAGAAAGATGCGTAAAAAGCTCTTTAGCATTAAGTTGTCTTAAAAATCCAATTATCATGCTATTTTTGGACGAGGAGTCACATAGAATTCTGAACTGTTCTTTCTCCTTCGAAGAACATCTGTTCAGAACATCATCTTCCAAAATGGCTTCTTGAAAGATTCTCGAGACAGGGCAAGAAATGTCCGCCGAACAGGCCATCCCTGAACTAGATATAAAAAAATTATGGCCAAACTTCAAATGAACTATCAATAGCCAAGGAAGAAAAGTCCTCTTCCAGTGAAGGTAGACATTTTTAGGGAACTCCTTGGCCCTTCATCTGATGAAGTCCTCTCGAATAAAAAAGAAGAGAAAACGTTGATAAGAAGAGCATTTCCTACGTAAACTCTTGTGACTGGCTTTTTTCAAGCATAAAAACCAAATTATCAAGATATACGTGTATTCTGCTAGCTGATCTGTCTCGCATAATTTAAGATGCACGTAAAATCATAGATCCGTAGCATTTGAGCGTAAAATCATAGATCTGCAGCTTCTGAGCATAAAAGCTTCTAAGCATAAAATCATAGATCTGTAGCTTCTGAGCGTAAAATCATAGATCTGTAGCTTCTGAGCCTAAAATTGTAGATCTGTAGCTTCTGAACATAAAAGCTTCTGAGCGTAAAATCGTAGATCTGAAACTTTTGAGCTTAAAATCGTAGATCTGTAGCTTCTTAGCGTAAAAACGTAGATCTGTAGCTTATGAGCATAAAAGCTTCTGAGCGTAAAATCAGGGATTCGTTACGCAGCATGACTATCTGTCTTCTTTTTCAAATGATCGGGTGACGTGGTCCCAAATCATAACCGACTATTAAAAATTGAATTTGGTTAAGGATTCGGAGAGTCACTTGAACTCTATAAATAGGCCTAGTTCATGAGAGAGAAAAATCCTTCATCTTTCTCTGCAAAACCCTTCGTCTCTTTCTGAAAAATCTCAGATTCTCCATGGTACCAAAATAGACCTCCGCTGCTAAAGGAAAGAAAGCTGCTTCATCATCTCGCTCCACTGCTCAAGCACGGGTGACTCCTACTAGGCCAAGCGAGCCTTGTTCTGAACGAAGTGCTCCACCGTCTAGCTGTGCATTGGGCATCACATGTAAAACTTTGAGAGAAATAAAAAACCCTCCGCACACGTTGTACGTGTATGCGCAAATACATCCACATTCTTAATGTGTCAGCGTAAAACTCTATATTTTTATAGTCTGGCATAAAAACTCAGACTGTCAAATTTTGGCGTATATTGCAAACCTTATATTTTATGCACTGGAAGTAAATTCTAGCGTAAAACTCAAATTTTTGCAGTCTGGCGTAAAGACTCAGACTGTTAGGTTTTGGCGTATACTGCAAGAATGTAGCACTTTACGTTTTACACGCTGAAAGTAAATTCCAGCATAAAACTGACTTATTCTCTTGCTTTTTGTAGTGGACCTACAAATCCCCCCTCTGGCTGAAGTGATGGACTCTGCTGCTGGAATATTGAATTCCAACTACTTGGAGGACTTGTCCCATGTGACTTTTCTATCTCTGGAAACGAGTATCCTCAAGAAAGGGGAACTCTGATCTCGGCCCAAGGAGAAAGAATATTGCTGAGTATGATCAGTGGGGAATCCTTGACATACATAGATGGGACCGAGTATAAGAAACCAGCTTTCTTATTTGGGGATGTTATTGATAAGCAATCCCAGACAAAGTCCAAGAAGGAAGATTATGTATTTTCTGCTGAGGGCACGGTTATGTTCCTGCCAAAGATATCCAGAGATTATCCTATTTCTGCTTTCTTCCATGCCACACATCCCAGAAGGATGGTATGGACTCTAACTCCTGATCTTCATGGCCAGCCGGGAAGATCTTTTATAAGAAAGGATTAAACCAATGATCCTTTGTAAGTAGTCCCTCAGGCCCTGTTATGCCTTTCAGAGGATAACTACCAGGCAGTGTCCCTAGTGAGGACTCTTTCTTGCTCCAGCCATTTCAACTGGCCACTTTCTGTAATAAATTCATAGAGCAGGGAGGAGTATATCCCATGGTTAACCCTCGCACCAGTGGATGGCTTAACCCCCAGAATCTTCGATGGGCCAGTTTAACTGCATGGGCCCTGAGGTACTTTCAGATGGATCTGGAAAGTATTAACTTATTTGAAGCTGTGAGTGCTACTAGTGTTGGGCTGCCTATCAACCCTAATTTATTCTTAGCTTTGATGGAGCGATATAACTTGCTAACTGGGACTTTCGCCACTCCGATAGGTGAGTTGGGCCTAGCCCTTCATGAGATGGCAGATATCTCAAAGCTGCCAATGGAAGACATTCCTTATGAAGAATACGTCCCCACCAACAGAGAGTTAAAAGATACCAACCCTCGGGTAGTGGTAGTGTACCAAGAGCTGATGAGCCACTATCTTGTATGCACCATCTTCTACAGAAAGCCCTCTGATTTAGCACATATTAACAAATGGGTATCCTACCTCTTCTTTCATCAGGCTATAAATGCCAAGCAGGACAAGGTTATAGATAGCAAAGACAAACCTTTGAACCCTTTGAGCATTCTTAATGCCAACACAATCGATGATCTTATTAAAGATGCAGAGGCTCATGATTGTGTTCTAAATAAAGAGATAGGGGGTTATCCTACAGGAACCAAAGCCTACAGTTATATGAGGCATTATCGAAAGCCTCTGTCAAGATAAGCTCAACTGGCTGGCTTCCTTTCTATTTGGCTACGCCGATGGGTGGTGCCTGGCATCGCGTTTGCAGATCATATTTATCGCAACACCTTATGGCCTATAGTGCGTTTGGTATTTGGAGCAAGATTGGGCCTGCTCCCTGCCATGGTATGCAGGATATAAGCTGGCCTGAGGACTATTACTGATGGGCTGCTGGCCGATACTACACAGTACGAAGGATATCCCAGAGTGGAATTACCATTCTTATATCTGATGGGATGGTTAATCCTTCACAACACCAGAGTGATGTCTCCCGGATCTGCCAGTGGTTCGGGCAATAACTTTTTGTTGAATTACAAGAATTTTTTTGGAATGTGACTAGCGTCATAGATTGTCGGCTAGCACTAAATTTTGCCCATAGTTGGAAATTCTTCTGTATCGTCCCCCCCGGTACATATCAATCAACAGGAGACTAAACTTCAGGATGTAGGTCAAGGAAAGACTATTCTTTCTTCTGAAGCCTTTTACTGGTTGGTCTGTATTTGACCTTCCTACCTGCTGTACAGAAGTGAGGACTACTTCTACTTGGAGCCTTATCTGCCTAGCCGTTTTGCCAGGCAATTTGGTTATGATTAGTTGCACGTAGGAAATCCCATCACTAGCTTTAAATTCAAAGGTGAACTTATTGATAAAGCTAGAGGATGGCAGTATTTCATTATGGGTTGTACTGGAGCAACCTTTGCTGTGCCTGCGACTTCTCTCTCCATGGTGTTGTGCATTCTTTATTCATACGCACAGTTTTATGTGTCCATCAATACCTTCCATCGTGATTTTGGTGTACATAAAAGTTTTAGAATGCCCTTCTATAAGTCCACTGGAAGAGAGGAGATACCATCTGTCTCCTCTGATGAAGGTGATGAAACTACTGGTGCAGATGATTATTTGGTGATTTTACCGAGAGGCGTAATAGCTCTCCCAGCAGAGCCTCTCATAATTTCCAATAAACAAAAGGCTTCTACTCTAAAAGAGCCTTCCCCCGCAAGAAGAATCAGACTACCAGAGGTCCTAAGAAGACTTCCGCCAAGGGGGCCTCTTTCAGGAGTGAGCCTATTGTTTCCCCTGTTGGGGATGATTCTTTGATTAGGGATCCTTCGCCTTTTAAAGAAGGAACCTCCACAGTTCTAGCTGAAAGTGCTAGAGATTCTTTGCCCGCGACTGCTGTCACTACCACCGTTACTAGTGGTGCTTCTGTATCGCCTTCGAGATCAAGCTCAATAATGATCAGTATACCTTTACCAAGATAAATAATGGGACTAGCCCCTCCTTCATCTGTAAGTATTTCAAGTGAGATTCCACCCGATGAACCTCGAGTAGATCTGGGTGATGACTGGGATGACTACCCTCAAGCATCAGTTGGTGTACCCTCCTTGCCAGGTATGATAGCTTGTTTAGCATCATTAAGAAATGATTTAGCTATACAGGCTGTAGATGCACTATACATACCATCAACCATGGGTAAATATTGTCTTTACGCTTTCTTAAGAAAAATTTAACATCAAATTGATATTAACTTTCTCTTATCTTATTTTCAGGCGAAGATATTTCTGGGGAGGGCAGAGCTGAAGTAACCTCTGATTTTGTTGCATATTTAGCTAATGAAACAGCAGCGACCACCATCGAAGAAGCATATCTTGAAGCCGTTTATCTTTCATCCACAACTTTCTCGGATATAATCCCGTCAGCAGTAGTTCAAATAATATCAGAGGTGGATGAACCCACCATCTCAACCGTGCCTCCTTTGTCGAACATGCCAGTAACTTCAACTATTGTTGGTGTCTCTTCTTTTGTCGCACCATTTGTTGAAGCAATGACTGTGGCAACATCCTCTGCAGTCATTCCAGAAAGGAGATTTATCGATATTGCGGCCACTCCCGGCGTCCATTCAAGCTTTGCTATGCTAGTTGAACAATACACTAGCATATTCTACCTCACTTTGAAAGAATTGATATCCATGGTACTGGAGAAGAATCTAGCCTTTGATGCTCTAAAGATGTCCTCCAAGCTCACCATAGCGCAGATTAGTAATTTCAATAACGCTGAAAGAGCTAATGTGCTAGAGAAAATGGTTAATGGTTTAGAATAACCTATTAATGAATATTTGCAACTATCCTGAGGCAGCATCAATAACTTGGTTTAGGCTGAGTATGACTCCCTAACTGCTGAACTTGCTCAGAAGACAGAAACTTTAAACAAATCCATCCAGGAACATCAACAAGAGATGGAGAAAGAACAAGCAGTATTGGTGGAGAGTATTCCTCAGCTAGCTCAGTACCGTGCCGAATGTGAGGGATATGAAGTGAGGGTTCAAGAATTAGAAGCTGAACTTGCTCAAACAAGGGAGAGGCTTCTCAAAGCATTGCTAGTTTGTGATGTATTGGAGGGCCAAATGAATACAGCTCAATAGAACTTGACACATGTGGGTGTCATCTACGCAAGTTTTGTTGATTCTCTGTCCGAACTATCTCTCTTGAGCAATGATGAAGCAAGGTTGGAACTGGCTCGCACCAACATTTTAAACTCCAGGAATGAGAGGATGGCTACTTTAGCGCAACAGATCTACAATTTAACTGCTCCTCCCCAATGATGTACTTTTTTGCTCCTTTTGTAATTTGCTATTCCCAGAGATAATAAAGATACATTTTCTAACTTTGTGGACCCATCACTTTAGAATATAAATGATAGGTAAGATAAAAGTGATATCAGAGGTAATATAGACATGATATACTTTCGGTAAGGTTTAGCTGAATATATCTATTCAGAGGTAATATGAACATGATAGAATATGATCCAACTAAATTGGTATACAAAATACTATCAGAGGTAATATGGACATGATAACATATCTATTCAGAGGTCATAAGAACATGATAGAATATGATTCAGCTAATCTTTGTATGTAGTATCATCAGAATAAGATTTCCACCATACTCTATTAAGCAAAGGAGATCAAGTATAGTACTTCTTCAGGAATTTGTCGTTGATAAGAGCCATTACCAAATCTCTATCAGGCCTGGCTAATCTGTAAGCGCCATTTGAAAATGTCGTTTTAATCAATAAGGGCCCTCCCATTTGGGCTAGAATTTTCTCTTACTTTTATGTGTAATGATCATTGGCCTCTTCACAGCTAAAACTAGCTCACCAACTTTGAACACTCTTTCTTTCACTTTTTGATTAAAAGCTCTGGAGATGTGTGCTTGGTAGAACTCGATGCACTGTTGAGCTTGAAGGCGTTTCTCGTCTAACCCTTCTAGCTCTTGAAGTCTTAAATGATCATTATTTTCCTGAGTCAGCTCATTAGCCACTGCTATTCTGAGTAATGGAATTTGAATTTCAATAGGGAGAACTGCTTCACACCCATAAACTAATAAAAACATGGTACATCCTGTTGGTGTTCGTACCGTTGTGCGGTATGCCTACAGATATTCTCCCAACTTCTCGTTCCAATCTCTTTTGTTCGAAGAGACAAACTTCTTCAAGAGTTTGATGATATTTTTGTTGAAGGCTTCCGCCAAACCATTAGCAGCAAGATTATATGCCGTTGAGGCCATATTTTGTATCTGATTCTTATCGCAAAATCGGTGAAATGCTTGACCGATGAATTGAGGCCCATTATCATGAATTATCCTTCGGGGTATCCCAAAGTAGTAAATTACATGATGCTTGATAAAGCTGATCATATTGGATGTCTTTACCTCAGCAAGAGGAATCGCCTTCACCCATTTGGAGAAATAATCAGTGATGTCCAATATAAACCGATATCCTCTAGAAGACGAAGGATGAATAGGACTAATGATATCCATACCCCATACTTCAAAGGGCCATGATGCAATAGTAGGATGTAAATATTTAGAAGGTTGATATATGAAATCTGCATGAACCTGACAGGCTTTGCATTATCTTGCATATTTTACGGTATCTGCAATCATAGTAGGCCAGTAGTAGCCCATCCTCCTGATACAATCCTGTAACTTAGGACCGGGTTGATGTGCTCCACATACTTCATCATAAGATTCTCGGATAACCCGCCTTGCATCATCACCAGAGAGACATCGTAACAATAGTCCATCATATATTCGACGATATAGACTGTGTGAAGAAGCATCAAAATAGAAACGTAATAATCATCTTTTGACAGATACTGCTTCTTTAGGATCCTCTGGTAAGATTCTATATGACATGAAGTCTATAAAGGGACTTCTCCAATCTCTCTTAGGAGGAACCGTGTTTATAGCATAGCTGCGTTCTATGTAAAAATTATTTTTCACACAAAACAAATCTCTGTTAAGAAGGATCACCGAATTCTGCCTTCTTATAGGAATAGCTAGATCTGCAGCTAGACTGGCCAGAGCATCAGCTTCCAAATTTTGAGATCGAGGAACATGCTCTAAGAAGAATCCTTTAAAAGATATTGCTATCTCGATCTTTGTTTGGTGATAAGGAATGAGGTCTGGATTGTGCATTTCATATATTCCTCTGACCTAATTGACGATCAGCTGAGAATCACCAAAAGCTTCCAAATATTCAACTTCTAATTCCTTAGCCACTTGAAGCCCAATTAGTAGAGCATTATACTCTACCACATTATTAGAGCATGGTTCACTAAGAGAATATGCTCGATAGATGACGAGTTTATCAGGAGTCACCAGAATAATTCCTACTCCTGAAACTACGTTTCTTCTGGGACCAGTCCTGGAAGCACCATCAAAGAATAGCTGCCATGTATCTCCTTTCATTGCTGAATTACATTCTGCAACTTCGTCGGGAATATCCTCATATAATTTAGAGGTTTCCAGGATTGGATGGGCGGCTAAGAAATCAGCCAAGGCTTGACCTTTCATGGATTTTTGAGAGACATACACCATATCATACGGTGTCAGTAGCATTGCCCAAGTCGCAAGTCAGGAATTAAGAATACTTGGCTTATTCATCAATACCTGAAGCAGATTGACTCTAGATATGATATGAATAGTTTGGCCTGTCACATAATATTACGTCTTCTGAATGGCAAATATTAGGGCCAAGCATTCTTTTTCTACTGGGTTATACCTGTGTTCAGCTCCAACCATCATCCTGCTTAGATAGTAAATAGCATGTTCATGACCCTCATTGTTCTTCTGTGCGAGGAGCTCCCCTAAAGAATGATCCATTACTCGAACATACAGCAAAAATGGTCTTCCTATGACGGGAGGCACCAGAACTGGAGGATTAGTAAGATAGCGTTTGATATTATTAAACCCTTATTGACAGGTTTCGTCCCATACGAATGACACACTTTTTTTCATTAGACGAGAAAAAGGTTGACATCATCCAAAGAGGTTGGATATGAATCTCCTGATATAAGCTAGACGACCTTGAAATCCCCTAAGTTCTCTGAGATTACAGGGCGGTCGCATTTCTAGGATAGCTTTTACTTTGTCAGATAGACTACGGTACCATTGGTAAGCTACTCCAGACAGATAGCCCTTAAATACTCGAGTGAGAAGGGCATCATTTTCCTGCAATAATACTGTCATCATGCTGAAGTAGTTCATATACTGTCTTGGTGACGTCTTTACCTCAAACAAAACTATAGCCTGTAGTTTGTATTTTGGTGGGAAAGGGATCTCATCCCAGACAACTGGATATGGCTGGTTAATTCCTAACTTCTTGAGCTGATCTTTATGCTTCAAGGCATCAAATTGGGCTTTTAATTCCCGAATTGCCTATATCGAATCTTTATTTGGAAAAGGGACATCAGAGAGGTGAGAGATCGGATGTATTATAACTCCAACATGAGGTAATACATTCTCTAGGTTAAGAGGTTGAGGAGCAGCTGATTCTTGATTTTGAACAGGCTCCTGGCTTGTATTGGCTGATGGTATATCTACCCCCACACGTAGTTGAGTCGGAGGAACTGGTGTTTGAGCTATTACAGCTGTATGTTGGGCCACCATTATTTGGTGCATACTCTCCATCATGGTATGCATCTCTTTAAATGATGCTTCCAATACAGCGATGCGTTGTTCAGTGCTTCTTGATAGGGAAGCTTCTTCATGTTCGTCTCCAACAACATAAACTCCCCTTTCTCTAGATGCCACTGAGGGATTAGTATAGATCTCTGTAGAGATTGAATCTATACTTTCAGCATTAAATTCAGAAAACTGGCGACCCCCAGTGTCAGAATCAGAAGAATATGAAGTCGATTGTCGTAACCTTGAGCGGGTGTTTTGAAAAATACCTTCTTCAAAAGTCTCGATGAGTCTGTTAAATCTCCTTTGGCTTGGAGTTCTAGAGGGATGACGTCTTGAACTTGACCTTCCTCTAGGAATATGCGAAGCCATATTTACTGACGCAAATATTGGTTCTTCTTTCTGTAAGGACAAAGAGTAGTTCAACCGGTCGAAGACTGACCATTTTGCTTTAGAACAACAATAGTTAATTACAGCCTTATAACTATTACAACAATGTTCTCTAGGGGGTATAATAGACATATTGGGAGATCCCCTGTCTTTGTGTTTCTGGATCAAGAAATCATACAAATCAGGGGGGTTACCAGAAGAAGAAGAAGAAGGCTTATTCTGCCTTTTTACATCAGTGAGAAGGTGGAGATTAGGAACCATCACCCTTTTTCTGCCATAGGAATACAGTAGTTCACCCATATGAGTATCATATGATCCATCATCCATCTGAGGAGCATATTTTCCCGTAAAATGGGTCTTCTTTACGCGGACAGACCCGACACCATCTGCCACTGTGGCCGACCCTATACGCTATGACATAATGCACTAGCTCACTGATGCACAAAGTGCACAGACCCGACACCATCTGCCACTGAACCCGATCCCCTCTAGCATACACACAACCATATATATATCAATTATATAATCACATCTATATACACACTAAAAGAACATACCTTCAAACCCAAATACCAAATACGGGGTGTGCACCATTAATACTCACCAAGATGTATCATGATACGACTGACCAGTATCTGATTGTGGATACGTAAAACCTCATAATCCATAAATTATAGCCTCTACTAATCAATAAACCTATTCTTAAACACAAAACCCCCAAATGTATACACAACTTCATGAAAAAACACCATAAAAACCAATAGAGACTCATTCTCTCCCCTTGTGGCTATTCATAAACCATGGCTGGGCTCCTAATAGTCAACAAAACCAATAAAATAAAATTTAAAAGAGAGATTTAAGAATTTTACTTCTTGGGAGATGGATTTTCAATGTAAAGTCAAGGGTTCTCTAGCCAAGCCTCTTCTTCTCTAATGTTCCTTGTGACCTAAGCATCTAGGCCTCTTAGTTGAGGGAAATGGGAGGGATTGGGGTTTAATTTCTAAAATTTGGTGGATGAATGAAGGGGTTTGGGTAAGAACTACATCTAGGGTTTTTTATGAGCTAATGAATGAACTAGAGGGAGGCTCCCTCTCTCCTATATAGGACCGGCCATATGAGGAGCTAGGGCTAGCTAATACATAAAGTCTTATTTGCCCTCAATGGCTTGTCATGAAGAGTTATTCAATAAGTAAGATTTAATTCCAAGTGAGGGTTTAACAAATTTTTAATTTAATAAAAAGGGGATTAACTAGTAGGTCCAAAAATATCTAGTCTAAGGTTGAGTCTAATGATCACATCAAGTCTAGTCCACTAACCCATATTATTAATAATAATAATATAATATATTATATATATTATGTTACTATAAACATCATATATATATATATATATTGTAAATGACAACAATGTCCCTGCTCTAGAAATATGGTAGTGACACTAGTCTCCTGAAGTATTACAATACACTAAGAACCCACCTGGTGTGAGCACCCTAATTTTTACATAGGGTTAGTTTGGTAAATAATAATTATTTTATTTAATATTTATTCGATAATCTAATTAAACTTTGGAAATCAAATACCATGGTTTTAAGATCTTGAATGTATACTAGCCTTTTCCTTCCAACCAACCTAGCATGTCGACTTAGACGAGTCAAATTAGGCTCCTGCCATGACTGTCCCTCACAAATTCGCAATCCCATGCCTTGTTTTGGTCGCACAACTTTTGTGACACAATTACAAAAAAATGATAATTAATTAACCATTTAGTCATAGCATACAATTTTAATACGCCACTCGAACCTATTGCTTCAAACTAAATCCATGTTATGAGCCTAACTGGTCCTATTACGCACATAACACTCGAGTTGCATTATTCGAACCCCCTGCATGCTCCCAATTTAACATTATATAGCAAATAGAATTTATGGGTTTATTTAATTATTTTAATATTTAGTAAATATCTTTTTAATTAATATAAATTGGGTTATAAATTATTGTTGGAGAAAATATAAAAAATTTAGAGTTTTTTCAAGTGCCTAACTATTTTTGGGAATTTTTTGTATTAATTATTGAATAAAACAAAAGAAAAAAATTAGAAACAAACCCAAACCTATTAACTAAACCCAAACCCAAAACTAAACATTAAACCCCCCCTTCCACGTACATGAAGCCTCCTCTCCCTCTATATATATGTAAACAAAACCCTAACCTTAGATTTTCGTCCATACCAGACCCTAACCCTAATCCCACGCCTACACCACCTCCACCAACACCCTGCCAACCGTCGTAGACCCCCGTCGTGCCGTTGCGCCGCCCGCAGCGCCGATCGCACGAGCATAGCGCCAGCCGTGCGACCCCCCCTTCGCACGGAGCTTTCGCCCTCCTCGCTCATCCGTTTGGTGCCCCATCTTCGCTAGAATATTCACAATCTAACCCTCTAGGATTTTTTTCAAGTAGAACAAATTTAGGCACCTGGGTTTGATTGAAAAATTGACCGAAAGTCAAAATTTTAGTCCAAGTACCCCTGTTCGTGTCCAATTTTCTATCATCTAGTTAATTATTTTCAAAATATAATTAAAATAATTTCTTCACAATATAACCAAGATTTTTATTGTTCTTTTAGTTTTTATTAGTTTGTTATAATGGTTAAAGTATTTTGGTTCCAAAATGACCAAAAACTTATTTTTGAAACACCAAAAATCTGGTGATACAGGGTATGTCCCACTAAACGAGGTGACTTTATTGTGTGCGAGTTGCACCGAAAGCCACGTAACCTAAACGCAAATGTGTAGGATTTTGTAGAAGTTTATTTGGATGTGCGTGCACACCAGAATCAACGCATATCCGTCAAAAATTACCGTATCGTCATGTCTAACACTCGCCATAACTTCGTGTGTACTCGTCAATTCGTAACAAAACTTGTTCCATTGGATTCGCTGCATTACGCTAGTCCTGTGACCCAAGTTTGATTCGATTCTGAGAACGTTGATGAAATATTATTTCGTGGGTCCCATAGTTCCATATGAAGGGCAATTTCGTGATCGGCTCATCAAAATCCAATTTTGGACGTTCTGCTACGTTCGTATCGTCGTTCTGGACTCGTAAACACTAAGTTTGACAAATTTGGATAACTTTCTCTCCAGCATATTTTTCAGTGCAAAGTGGGCCACATGTGGACTCTACTTTGACCCAAAACTGTCAATTTTGCCCCTATATTCAAATTAGACTTATGGATAGTCAATTATAGCTATTTCAAGTATTCTGAGAATATTGGTAATATTTATTTCAGCATTCGAAGGTGTACGTGCTGATTCTACTTTCCCAAGAGCAGTTGACAGAGTTCAGAACCCAGACAAGTGTACATTGCCAAACCTGTAGAGATCCTATTATAATACTTGCTTGTGTTCTTTTATTATATATACTTCTGTGATATATTTGTTCAACCTAGGACCGTGAGATATTGCTTAGCGTCCGGACAAGATTCGGGTGTCGACGTCATACGCGGAGTCGTGCAACATCACTTAGAGAGTTGATTCCGCGATCCTATATTTTTACTTGCTTGCTTTACCAAGTAAACCATATCGTAGGACACTTGACACTATTTTATATGTCAAAATCTTTCTTGAGTTATTCATGGTAATTCTGTATAGGCTTACAGGATTCGTGATATGAGACTTGCATATTACATGGATATTCTTATGACTCATTGTACTAGCTAGATGTCATGATCTTGCATGTTATGGACATGAGATATCGTGGACAAGAGACATGAGGTTACATTGGGTGGAGAGAGACACACAGGCTACAAGCTGATTATTTATATATATACTACTGGAGGTGCCTTGGACTCTGTCTCAGATCTTTGGCACATATACCGGCTTTGTGATACTACTTGCTGCTATGGGCTCCCTGACACAGAGCCTGTAGTGGTCTCAACTTGAGTACTAGTGATGCTCTTATTTTGTATTTCACTTAGCTGGTTACATAGCTTGCCCTGAGGATCTGTCTATATTTACTTGCTGTATTTCATTTTGGCTTTAGTGTTTATTGTACCTTGCTTTGTCCCCTGAGGACCTGGATCTGAATTATGTCCCCAGGTGTAGACGAGGAGAGCTATTCTGAGGTTTATGGGGCAGGTACTACTATTAGAGACGTACAGGTTGCAGAGGACGAGGTTGTTCCGGAGGACTTCTCTTGAGCACACAGTATTCTTACCATTCATGATTTATGCTTCGTGTTCTTGGATATTTGATCTTGTAGTGACTTCTAGATATTGTACTTGGATTTATTTTCCTTTTTATTTTAATGACATGTTATTTCCCGTAATATTATTTATATTGCTTTGATTGGACATATTATTTTATATTATTATGATTGGACTTGTCTCTTTATGATTTTAATGCTTATTGTGGATGAGATTAGATATATTGACTGTGACAGATATTTATAAACTATCTTATATGTTTTACAGCTTAAGTGCACTCTAAAGGGTCCATTAAATTGGATTTGTCCATTAGAGTTGTGCTACTGGCCATTGTCGCGTAGCTAGTCCCTTAGTATTTTTGGACTGTTGACATAGTTTTTGTGGTGGCCCATGCAGGTCTACGAATATATTTCTTTGGTTTCAACTAAGGGCCGAGCAAGCCTGCAATTTGGATAAGAATAAATTTATAGGATCTCATCCACATGTTGATACGTTCTTGACCTCTATATCAGACTCGAATAAATTTTTTGACTTGTATTATGCTTGATTCAACTGTTCGACCCCACATTGATCCCGACAGAAGGAGAGAAGTAGGAGAAATTCTTTGACAAACTGAGCTTTGAACTACAGAGACATATTGGTGCAGTTGTACCCACTTCTCATACGGACGTCCTTGTAGCAACTCGACGCATGGAGCGCATCCACAGGAGGGAGTCTAACCAGAAGAGACCGTACACATTTGTACCATCTCGAGTACCACATGGGGAGCCTATAAAGCGACCCTATATGAATCTACCCTAGAGAGCAGCATCACGAGCCCCATCCCTTTCTACTTGCCACTACTATGGCAAGGTAGGCCATATTGAGAGAGAGTGCAGACGCCAGTTGGGATTATATTTAGCTTGTAGATCCAGTCAGCATTCAGCCAGGGAATGCCCTGAGCGCCGGAGAGGAACACTAATAGTTCAGCGACTAGCTTTACCAGCACCGAAGCCAGTCCAGTAGTCATATCGACCAGCTTATCCAGCATCAGGAGCATCACAGGCGAAAGATGGAGGATTCAGACCACCAGCACCAGAAGGATATCAGCCGAGGCCGCCCTTAGCACCACAGGTAGCACTCTTCCAGCAGGTCCAGCAATAACAGAGGATACCACCACAGGAACGTAGATAGGCTTTTGCGATAACAGTTGAGGAGGCACGGACTCGAGGAGTAGCGAGTATGGGTAAGATTTAGTCTTATCATAGCCAGTTATAGTAACGAATATTCCTAGTAATACTTTAGCATGTGCCTGTTAGTTCCATTCCCTGGCCTATACCTAGTTTTATATTAGCATGAACTTGTTAGTCCAGATTAGTAATATATAAGTGGTACCCAAGTTTTCATAAGTTGTAGTTGATCCTCGCTCTAATCAGACTCTTTTACTTTTGAGTTACTTATCTCTCATTGCCTAAGAAAAAGTTTTTATTGCTTCCCTACGTGTTCTGCTTGAACAAAATCCTTATCCTTTCTCTTAATTTTTTCCTTGTTCATGGTCCTTATCCTTTGTGTCGTGCTTCAACAAATGTCATGCGAACGTATCATCTCTTCTAGAGCAAACCTTTCATGACCGGTTATGTTTTATTTTTTAATTGCGAGGATGCAATTCTTTTAAGGTGGGTAGATTATGAGCACCCTAATTCTTATATAGGATTAGTTCAATAATTAATAATTTATTTTATTTTAATATTTATTCGATAATCTAATTGAAATTTGGAAATCAACTACCAAGGTTTTAAGATCTTGAGTATAACACTAGCCTTTTCCTTCCAACCAACCTTGCATGCTCGACTGAGACGAATCAAATTAGGCTCTTGCCATGACTGTCCCTCACAAATTCGTAATCCCATGTCTTGTTTTGGTCGCACAACTTTTGCGACACAATTATGAGAAAATAATGATTAATTAACCATTTAGTCGTGGCGTACGATTTTAACACATTACCCCAACCCATTTCTTCTAACTAAATCCATGCTATGAGCCAACTAGTCCTATTAAGCACCTGACACTCGACTTATGTTATTCGAACCCTCTGTATGCTCCCAATTTAACATTATGTAGAAAATAAAATTTATGATTTTATTCAATTATTTTAATATTCATTAATATTTAGTAAATACCTTTTTAATTAATATAAATTGGGTAATAAATTATTGTTGGAGGAAATATAATTTTTTAGAATTTTTCCAAGTATCTAACTATTTTTGATAATTTTTTATATTTAATTATTGAATAAAACAAAATAAATAAAGAAAAAAATAAAAATAAACCCAAACCCATTAACCCAAACTCATTAACTAAATCCAAATCCAAAACTAAACTTTAAACCCCCCTCCACGTACAGGAAGCCCTCTCTCCCTCTATATATATGTAAACAAAATCCTAATCCTAGATTTTCCTCCATACCAAACCCTAACCCTAACCCTAATCCCATGCCTACACCACCTCCACCAACACCCTGCCGACTGCCACCGACCCCCACCGCCGACCGCACGCGCACAGCACTAGCCGTGTGACCCCCCTTCGCACGGAGCTTTTGCCCTCCTTGTTCATCCGTTTCGTGTCCCATCTTCGCTGGCATGTTCACAACCTAACCCTATAGGATTTCCTTCAAGTGGAATAAATTTAGGCACCCGAGTTTGATCAAAAAATTGACCGAAAGTTGACCGAAAAACTGTTCAACAATAGTTCAGAAATTCAGTCCAAGTACCCCTGTTCATGTCCAATTTTCTACCATCTCGTTAATTATTTTCAAAATATAATTGAAATGACTTTTTCACAATATAACCAAGATTTTTACTGTTCTTTTAGTTTATTAGTTTACTATAATGGTTAAATTATTCTGGTTCCAAAACGACCAAAAACTTATTTTTAAAATACCAAAAATCTTGTAATACAGGATATGTCCCGCCAAACGAGGCAACTTTATCGTGTGCGAGTTGCACCAAAAGATATATAACGTAAACACGGACATGTGGAATTTCGCAGAAGTTGATTTGGATGTGCGTGCACACCGGAATCAATGCGTATCCGCCAAAATGTACCGTATCGGCCTATTTTGACACTCGCCATAACTTTGTGTGTACTTGTCGATTCGCAACGAAACTTGTGCCATTGGATTCACAGTATTAGGCTAGTCCTGTGACCCAAGTTTGGTTCGATTCTAAGAACATTAACGAAACATCATTTTGTGGGTCCCACGGTTCTACATGACGGGCAATTTCGTGATCGACTCATCAAAATTCAGTTAAGGATGTTTCGTTGGGTTTATATTGTCATTCTGGACTCGTAGACACTAAGTTTGAAAATTTTAGAGAACTTTCTCTTTGGCACATTTTTTGGTGCAAAGTGGGCCACATGTGGACCCCGCTTTGACCCAAAATTGTCAATTTTGCCCCTGTGTCCAAATTGGACTTATGTATAGTCAATTCTAGCTATTTCAAGTATTTTGAGAATATTGGTGATGTTTGTTTCAGCATCTGAAGGTGTACGTGCAGATTCTACTTTTCTAGGAGTAGTTGATGGAGTTCAGAACCCAAGCATGTATACTTTGCCAAACCTGCAGAGATTCTGTTATAATACTTGCTTGTGTTCTTTTATTATATATATTTCTGTGATGTATCTGTTCAAACTAGGACTGTGAGATGTTGCTTAGCGTCCGAATAAGATTCGGGTGTCGACGCCGTACGCGGAGTCGTGCAACGTCACTTAGAGAGTTGATTCTGCGATCCTTTATTTTTACGTGCTTACTCTACCAAGTATGCCATACCATAGGACACTTGACACTATTTGTCACTACCACATTCCAAAAATAGGGGTATTTTCGACTTTTTATATATTATTAATATTATGGTATTTATATTAAATAATTATGTGAGACGTGTAATTAAATATATTATTATATGCAGTGTTCATTAATGTTGAGCTGGTAGACTTGACCTAGAAGCCCACCAGACGAATACCTGACCGAATAATGGGATTAGGTAATTAATTTTTTTATTTAGAATTTAATTGTTGAAGATAGTAATTAATTACCGTAATTTATTTAATTATTGCGCATTGTCGTTGCTTCAATATTTGGAGCGATACCCTAGCTTTTGCCTTCCAACAGATTTCACAACCTTGCCCTAGACGTGCCCGCCTTCCATTCGGACCTTTTTGTAACTCATAATTATGCTCTCTTGTGCTTCATTTTAGCCGCACAAAATTTGTCGCGCACGTTATTTAAATTCTAAATAAACTCTAACTTTGTATCGTTGTGCGTTCCAATCGAAATTGGGGACAACCTCGACCCATTTTTCGTGCAACCCAAATTAGGGTAATATTCTGTTCTGAGTCTTCTTCACTAATGATATTGATGACCCGACCTAATTTTGGCCCCATGTACTCCTAATTAATTCTTGAACGCCAAGTGTATCTAATTTTAATTAATTAAATCAAGAAACCCACTTCTGTGCAAATTTTCAATTATTGGGGACTTAATTGCAAAATTGCAATGATGTGTCACCATCCTAATGGTTTAACCCAAATGAAGAAAACCAACCCCTATCTTTGACTAGTCAACCCAACCTCTCTCTCTCCTCCTTTTTGTTGTATTTTTTTCCATGTTAAATCATGGCCCTCCATTTAAAATGGAGCCATCCCCACCACTCAACCCCTTACATAAAACCTCAACCCTCTTCCCAAAGCAACCCCATCCCAATAATTGGCCGGCCCTAATTCCTAGGGGGTCACATCATCCTTCCACATACAAAAACCCACCCTCTCCATATAATTTCTTCACAAAACTCAACACCTTCACCAACACCTAACCTCCTTTCCCACTGTTCACCGAGCACCTTCCCTCAGCCGACCCAACTCCGGCCTGTACAGTCCCTCCGGTGACGGTGCAGCTTCTCCCGGCGGCTGTGCACCACCGCACCCGACGACCCGAAGCTCCACCCAGCCTCCTCCTCAACCCCGAGCTCATCCCCGGCCGTTCCCCACTTCAGCCGACCGAGCACCGACCTTCTTCCCGCTGCATTCCCCGGTCACGCAGCCGGCCGACTGCCACCAGAAGCTCCACCTTCCTCGATCCCGCATCGCCATAACCCCGCTCCCGGCCAGCCATACTCCGAAAGCCACCCTCGCCTTCATCCGTCAACGTCACCACCATCATCAGTCAGCCGACCACTCCCCTTCCCTCGACTCCTCCCGAGCTCCCTCTTCCCCGTCGACCACCTTCCCACCACTGCACTCAATGAGCCACAACCCCCCTAACCCGACTGCACCGGAGCTGACGAGCAGCGACTTCATCCCTATCCACCCAACCATGCCTGAACGACCTCCCCGTTCCCGCTGTGACGAACCCCTCACCGGAGACCGGTCATCCCCACCATTTTTGCTGCCACCATTGTCATCCAGACCTCCGTTCAACTCCTCCTCCTCCCTGCATCTACTCTGGCCCCGCCTCACTCGAGCCCGACCTCTGAACCACCCCGGCAAGCCCCTCGACTCCGGCCAGTGGCCACCAGCCGACCCCGGTGAGCCTCCCTCTCCCTCTTTCCCTCCTTCTTTAGTATATGTATTCATATATATATATACGTACATGTATGTATTATGATTATTGTATTCTATGTATACATTTATGTATGTAGATAGTATACTTGTAATGTGTATATATATTTATACATAATATAGTATATGTATCATATATATACATATGTATAAATATTGGTTTATTTTTATATAATATGTATTTAATAATGTATACTAGTATAATTAAATTAATGTATATGTATGGGTATGTTTTAATATATATTGTAGTGTATGTTTAATATATAATGTATGTATTTAATTAATGTATATACTTGTATTTATTATTTATGTAATAAATTGAGTTACATATATATATACCAATGAATATTAATGTATATGCTACGATTAATAAGAAGAATATATATGTATACATACATAAATATATATATAGTATAAGCTCTATTAAGTATATTAAATGCATATATCTATTATAATTATAATTAGTTGGATTTAATGTTTATAATAATAATAATAGATATTATATGCCCACATACTAGATGACCCTAATGTGATTACGAATACCTCGTAGCCACCCTGACCTGTGCCCATGTAGTATGATAGCAGACTGCCATATGTACATTGACATACTGGCAAGGACCGTATCATCGACTGTCTGAATTCACAGAATTACAGACGCGACGCCCGTACAACTTGACGCACTTGACCCTAGTTGACTAGTGCCATACCGGGCACAGCCCTGAGTTCGATGTATATGATTGTGTTAGTATAGCATCGGATACAAATATTATATTTATCATATGTCTATAGGACTGTTGTATCATCCAGACGATATTCGGGAACAAGACATTGGTGTTACCAGCTAAGGACCTAAGGCGAGTACATTCTCTGACAGTTTTCCTTATGTTGATTATTTCTATAACTCTTGTTGTATAGCATACATGACTCTGACACTGTTCTTTACACGAGTTGGTATCATTGAGACCTGTCACGAGGAGTCATGATCGGGAATCCATCGTGCTAGCTGGGGGGAAAATGGGGAAATATTAGTAGCTTATGTGATCATACCCAACCTTACATGCATTATAGCTCACCCATGCCTCACGTCGGTGCAGCCTTACCATTACATGCTTCATCACTGTTATATATGGTTAGCCTGACTATTACTCGCATCATAGCTATCCGGATGGATTAGCCTGACCTCTGGGATGATCGCTAACCAATGTAATGAGTCTTATCAGTCCCAAGCCGATCACATGATATGCTGATATTTCACACACTTAGTTAGATGATTCTTGACATGTGTCTCCAGTGTATTGATCTAGCATCCCCACATGTTCTAGTTATTGTTCTTGTACACCTTTACATACCAGTTCATTATTCTAGCGTGTACTTGGATTTCTATTTCATTTCTAGATGTACATTATATGCTCCAGTATTCCTTATTCCAGTATTTCTGTTTCCAGTATATCCATGCTCGTCAGTATTCCTTATTGCCAGTTTTTATATCTGTCTATATTTCTTTATACTGTATTATAGTCTTATCAATATATGTGGAACTACTGTTAGAGGTGTATTTCGTTCCAATCCTGACTGGATATATTTTCTAAACTGTGACATAGTGGACTTGTTTTCGACACACTTGGGGGATTGGATGTTACTGATTGCAGGTATGGTTATTTTTGTCGTTAGACTTATCTTGTATTTCATTGCTTGCTTCGATATCTCATCGTGCTTTAGTTTATGTGATTGAGTATTTCTAGTATTATTTTGTGATATCCATGTCTCCTTATGGAGTTGGACATTCATGTGAGATTGATTAGATAGTTACATGACCTAGACAGCGTTCTACCGCCGACGCTGCGGCGTAGGCTGGACGTACCCACGCTCTCGTGCCCCTATACCGGGTGTGGGTCGTGACACATTTTTAGTGGTGGCCCATGCAGGTCTGACTTCGCAAGTTGTGCATATCGTGGTAGTACGACGTATTAGTTGTACTACTGCGCGCCTGCTATAGAATATAGGACATAGGATACTAGGATGAGAGATGATACTCAATCACAAAATTCTTGAGAGATTCCTGGAAGACCCCTTGAGAATCTTATTACAATTTCCAATTTAAATCTTTTTTCTTGTTTCCATCCGCTCTCGCTTGTTGTTACTGAACTTGATTCTTGTTGAGCAGTTATTAAATTAAAATCTTGGTATCATTATTGAGTTTGATTCTTGTTGACCAGTTGTTAAATTTAAACTCTTGGTATCGTTGTTGAGTTTTGATTTTTATATCGAGATGAATTTTACGGGCTAAAATTTACGGTATCATCTGATGACATATATTGATGAGAACAGTGAGAAAGGTAAAACGTCTACTTTGGTTATAGAACCTAGAGTTTATCGCAGCCACACTAGTTGTTGTGACGAGAACGTAGAAACCAGACTTGGATTTACATACTGTAGTTATGAAACTTAGAGTCTCTCACAGCCATACCGGTTGGCGTGGCAAAGATTCTAGATGACGTGATTATAGGGTTACATACTTTAGTTACAGAACCTGTCGTCTATCGCACCTATGCTTACTGGCGTGGCGAAGATTCTGAGTGTCATAATTTTGGACAGATGTGTATGATTATCAGGTTGTATCTTAAATTGGTTCTTAAAGTATCATCTCAACACTTATCTATTTTTGTTATTACAGGACTTTATTCCATCGTCTTTTTGTTTGCTAGCAGTAGGAATACCTTTAGTCCTTAATCCAGTTCCTTTTTGAGCTTCTTTTTCTTAAGGATTCCTTGTTAGTATGATAATTAGTCACTTGCAATTTTGTTTGTGTCTTGTGTTAGTGTTGACTGAGTGTGACTTGTTAGTTGTAAGTGCTTCTTAGTTAGACATGTGAGCAGAAGGAATCAATCTAGAGTTAACCCATAGCATAGTACCTTGTAGCAATAGCTCTAGGATAGGTGTCTTTATAGTACTATAAGTAGAAGGAGAGTATAGAGTATTAGTGATAATTCCAAATGTTAGTATCAGGGCCAGCATATCCGTCCTGGATAATCATGATTATGTAATTGAGTGATCTATGTAAACAATTAAGTATCAAGGAAATTATGTTAAGGATTAATGGAGCATGACGTTCAATTTAATGGGTGATACTTGGGTGTGTCAAGAGTAAAGAAGTGCATATGCATAAAGGAAATAAATGAGTGTGCCATAGTAGGAGGATACCCATAAGTGTATAAGAAAGTGTGAGAGAATAAGAATGCATTATGCTAAGTATGAGTATTAGAAAATCCCAATAGTGTACCATGGGTAAAAAAATATATCAAGATGGATCATGCAAGGTATAAAGTGTATCACAGACTAGTATAACAGGCTGTAAAAGATTTAAGAGAAGATACATATACATAAATCGAGATGTGGAACCATATGTCTGCCTTTGAGAGTGAAGTAAAACATATAAATTATAGAAAGTGCAAGTGATCATAAGTTCTAGTCAATATGACGAGGTGATCTAATGATGGAACTAGTGTTACCATAACAATAGTGCTAGTGATTCTATATCAAGGATTATTGAGAATAGTGCTAATAACATTAAGTACTTCGTGTGATGATAATTAGATTGGTGTGTCAATTAATATAGATAGAAAATCATTGGAGGAAATACGTGTGATGATAACTTAAATCATTGGAAGTAATAGTGCAAGTAATTCAGGCAGTACAAATTTCCGTACACAGTTGAGGTTGTAGATAATTAGTATATTTGTGTGCACCTTGAGTATTAGAGACTGTGAGTATTTATATGTGTACTTGTGGATTTAATTTTATCATTTCAAGAGTGGAAATAAACTAAAATTTTTGAGAATTTTAAGGAGTTGAGATTTTACGTTGTTAGAATATTGAGGATTCAAATTTGATTCAATAAACATGGTTAAGGCTATAAAGATTTTAGAAGTGATTAAAATTTGATTTCAATATTGAATAATTGACCCTTGAGGAAAGTATACACTTTTTAATTTTTAAATTGTTCAAAAAGTTAAATTTTGATGATTTTATTATGAGGATAAAAAAAAATTTATGGTGGAAAAGATATATATATTAGTGTATGAGTAGATGATATACATGTGTAAGGATCTGTTGACTTGAGCATGATTGAGAAAGCACTACAAACAGACTTGGGTGTCCACCTAGAGTTGTGTTAGGGAGAACAGTACTTAGTATGGTGTGTTACACTTGGTGTGCACTTGAGTGATAAGAACAACTAGTATGAACAATTGTCGTAGGTAAGAGAGCTAGCAGTGAGTGTGCTTGTAGTAGAAACTATGGTACTAAAGGGATACAGGTATCAAACTTTTGATGCATTATTAAACCATGGATATATTAAAGATCCTTGGTATCAGATTTAGGTATCAATAGGCAGGTGTATGCAATGAGGATGTAATCATGGATGTCTTATGGATTAATGATTAGTTGATATGGATATCAGTGTACAGGAATAGGAATTAGTTAGTGAATGTGCCAGAGTTAAGTGTATGATAGAGAAAGAAGATACTACAAGAAATATGTTAGCAGGTTCCTTCTTTTCTTCCCTCATGTTTCTTTTTCGTCTTCTGATTGATTGATTCCCTAGTACCGTAGCTTGTATTCATGGTTTTTGTTAGAATGTAGCTAGTAGTACACCCCGACAGAGACCATAATACCATGACAAGGGAGACTATGACCATGCATGTTTCTATATTGCGTGGTGTATGACTATAAGGTAGGTTTCTCTTAGACCTTGAGTGTTGAGAGTTGACCTTAGTAAAGGAATTAATGAAAGGAGTATGATTCGACAAAGAGAGACAAGATGCTTAAAATTCAAGGATAAACATTGATTTAAATAAAGAGTTAAGGATTTAATATGGCAGAATTGATGAATCATTAATTTTATCAAAAATAAGGTATGATTAAATTATCATTAAAATTTGAGGATAAACAATAATTTAAATAAAGAGTTGAGAACTTGATACGACAGGATTGGCGATCTTGTTAAAACGTTGATTTTATGAAGATTATGAAATGACTGAAATTATCATTAAATTTTGAGGAAATTTAGAAGATTACTATTGTATTTATTTGACTGTAAGATATAGATTTACTTGAAAATTTAAATTGAGGATTTTGCGAGTATTATATTATTTGAGTATTGTGTGGAAAAAGAAATCGAGGATTTAGATCACTAATGGATTAGTGTTTGATTCAAATTTTGGGATAAGTTTTAAATTTTTTTATAAACGTACAAGGACTGGATTTCGATCAAAGGATCGGATAGAAAAATTTGTATATAGTGATTTGCTCAAAATTAAGGAGTAAGATGATAAATGGGTTAGTGTTTAAACACAAACTTTTTGGACGAGATTTTAAAATTTTATTGGATTCATGGATTAGTGTTTTTAGATGGAAATTTCTTGATTTATAAAAATGTGCATTGTTTGGATTAAATTAGAGGATTAGATATCAATTTCGGGTTTTTAATTACTAACATCAGATTCTGAGGAGATCATGATACGAATGGAAAAATTCAATGATTAAATTTGAGGATTTTCAGAAATCCAATAATTTCAGAACTTTAAAATTGTGAAATGACGATGTAGATTACTTCCCGATTTTTGTGGTTGATGAATTTATTTTTGGAAAAAAAAATATATATGTATATATATAATAATAATGAATAAACGCTACTATGAGGATTTTAAATTTCGAGGACGAAATTCTTTTAAGGAAGGTAGACTTGTCACTACCACATTCCAAAAAAAGGGATATTTTTGACTTTTTATATATTATTAATATAATGGTATTTATATTAAATAATTATGTGAGACGTGTAATTAAATATATTATTATATGCAATGTTCATTAATGTTGAGCTGGTAGACTTGACCTAGAAGCCCACCAGATGAACACCTGACCGAATAATGGGATTAGGTAATTAATTGTTTTATTTAGAATTTAATTGTTGAAGAAAGTAATTAATTACCGTAATTTATTTAATTATTGTGTATTGCCGTTGCTTCAATATTTGGAGCGATACCCTAGCTTTTGCCTTCCAACAGATTTTACAACCTTGCCATAGACGTGCCCGCCTTCCATTCGGACCTTTTTGTAACTCATAATTATGCTCCCTTGTGCTTCATTTTAGCCGCACAAAATTCGTCGCGCACGTTATTTAAATTCTAAATAAACTCTAACTTTGTATCGTTGTACGTTCCAATCAAAATTGGGGACAACCTCGACCCATTTTTCGTGCAACCCAAATTAGGGTAATATTCTGTTCTGAGTCTTCTTCACTAATGATATTGATGACCCGACCTAATTTTGGCCCCATGTACTCCTAATTAATTCTTGAACTCCAAGTGTATCTAATTTTAATTAATTAAATCAAGAAACCCACTTCTGTGCAATTTTCCAATTGTTGGGGACTTAATTGCAAAATTGTAATGATGTGTCACCATCCTATTGGTTTAATCCAAATGAAGAAAACCAACCCCTATCTTTGACTAGTCAACCCAACCTCTCTCTCTCCTCCTTTTTGTTACATTTTTCTCCATGTTAAATCATGGCCCTCCATTTAAAATGGAGCCATCCCCACCACTCAACCCCTTACATAAAACCTCAACCCTCTTCCCAAAGCAACCCCATCCCAATAATTGGCCGGCCCTAATTCCTAGGGGGTCACATCATCCTCCCACATATAAAAACCTACCCTCTCCATATAATTTCTTCACAAAAACTCAACACCTTCACCAACACCTAACCTCCTTTCCCACTGTTCACCGAGCACCTTCCCTCAGCCGACCCAACTCCGGCCTGTACAGTCCCTCCGGTGACGGTGCAGCTTCTCCCGGCGGCTGTGCACCACCGCACCCGACGACCCGAAGCTCCACCCAGCCTCCTCCTCAACCCCGAGCTCATCCCCGGCCGTTCCCCACTTCAGCCGACCGAGCACCGACCTTCTTCCCGCTGTATTCCCCGGCCAAGCAGCCGGCCGACTGCCACCAGAAGCTCCACCTTCCTCGATCCCGCATCGCCATAACCCCGCTCTCGGCCAGCCGTACTCCGGCAGCCACCCTCGCCTTCATCCGTCAACGTCACCACCATCATCAGTCAGCCAGCCACTCCCCTTCCCTCGACTCCTCCCGAGCTCCCTCTTCCCCGTCGACCACCTTCCCATCACTGCACTCGACAAGCCACAACCCCCCTAACCCGACTGCACCGGAGCTGACGAGCAGCGACTTCATCCCTATCCACCCGACCATGCCTGAATGACCTCCCCGTTCCCGCTGTGACGAACCCCTCGCCGGAGACCGGTTATCCCCACTATTTCCGCTGCCACCATTGTCATCCAGACCTCCGTTCAACTCCTCCTCCTTCCTGCATCTACTCCGGCCTCGCCTCACTCTAGCCCGACCTCTGAACCACCCCGGCGAGCCCCTCGACTCCGGCCAGTGGCCACCAGCCGACCCCGGTGAGCCTCCCTCTCCCTCTTTCCCTCCTTCTTTAGTATATATATATATATATATATATATATATATATATATATATATATATATATATATATATATATACGTACATGTATGTATTATGATTATTGTATTCTATGTATACATTTATGTATGTAGATATTATACTTGTAATGTGTATATATATTTATACATAATATAGTATATGTATCATATATATACATATGTATAAATATTGGTTTATTTTTATATAATATGTATTTAATAATGTATACTAGTATAATTAAATTAATGTATATGTATGGGTATGTTTTAATATATATTGTAGTGTATGTTTAATATATAATGTATATATTTAATTAATGTATATACTTGTATTTATTATTTATGTAATAAATTGAGTTACATATATATATATATATATATATCAATGAATATTAATGTATATGCTACGATTAATAAGAAGAATATATATGTATACGTACATAAATATATATATATAGTATAAGCTCTATTAAGTATATTAAATGCATATATCTATTATAATTATAATTAGTTGGATTTAATATTTATAATAATAATAATAGATATTATATGCCCACATACTAGATGACCCTAATGTGATTACAAATACCCCGTAGCCACCCTGACCTGTGCCCATGTAGTATGATAGTAGACTGCCATATGTACACTGACATACTGGCAAGGACCGTATCATCGACTGTCTGAATTCACAGAATTACAGACGCGACGTCCGTGCAACTTGACGCACTTGACCCTAGTTGACTAGTGCCATACCTGGCACAACCCTGAGTTCGATGTATATAATTGTGTTAGTATAGCATCTGATACAAATATTATATTTATCATATGTCTATAGGACTGTTGGATCATCTAGACGATATTCGGGAACATGACATTGGTGTTACCAGCTAAGGACCCAAGGCGAGTACATTCTCTGACAGTTTCTCTTATGTTGATTATTTCTATAACTCTTGTTGTATAGCATACATGACTCTGACACTGTTCTTTACACGAGTTGGTATCATTGAGACCTGTCACGAGGAGTCATGATCAGGAATCCATCGTGCTAGCTGGAGAGAAAATGGGGAAATATTAGTAGCTTATGTGATCATACCCAACCTTACATGCATCATAGCTCACCTACGCCTCACGTCGGTGCAGCCTTACCATTACATGCTTCATCACTATTACATATGGTTAGCCTGACTATTACTCGCATCATAGCTATCCGGATGGATTAGCCTGACCTTTGGGATGATCGCTAACCAATGTAATGAGTCTTATCAGTCCCAAGCCGATCACATGATATGCTGATATTTCACACACTTAGTTAGATGATTCTTGACATGTGTCTCCAGTGTATTGATCTAGCATCCCCACATGTTCTAGTTATTGTTCTTGTACACCTTTACATACCAGTTCATTATTCTAGCGTGTACTTGGATTTCTATTTCATTTCTAGATGTATATTATATGCTCCAGTATTCCTTATTCCAGTATTTCTGTTTCCAGTATATCCATGCTCGTCAGTATTCCTTATTGCCAGTTTTTATATCTGTCTGTATTTCTTTACACTGTATTATAGTCTTATCAATATATGTGGAACTTCTGTTAGAGGTGTATTTCGTTCCAATCCTGACTGGATATATTTTTCAGACTGTGACATAGTGGACTTGTTTCCGATACACTTGGGGGATTGGATATTACTGATTGCAGGTATGGTTATTTTTGTCGTTAGACTTGTCTTGTATTTCATTGCTTGCTTTGATATCTCATCGTGCTTTAGTTTATGTGATTGAGTATTTCCAGCATTATTTTGTGAAATCCATGTCTCCTTATGGAGTTGGACATTCATGTGAGATTGATTAGATAGTTACATGACCTAGACAGCGTTCTACCGCCGACGCTGCGGCGTAGGCTGGATGTACCCACGCTCTCGTGCCCCTATACCGGGTGTGGGTCGTGACACTATTTTATGTGATAGAATCTTTCTCGAGTTATTTATGGTGATTCTGTATAGGCTTACAGGATTTGTGACATAAGACTTGTATATTACATGGATATTATTATGACTCGTTGTACTAACTAGAGGTCATAATCTTGCGTGTCATAGACATGAGACGTCGTGGACATGAGACATGAGATTAAATTAGGTGGGGAGAGACACACAGGCTACAGGCTAATTATTTATATATATACTACTAGAGGTGCCTTGGATTCTGTCTCAGAACTTTAGCACATATACTGGAGTCATGATACTACTTACTGCTATGGGCTCTCCGACACAGAGCCTGTAGTGGTCTCAGCCTGAGTACTAGTGATGCTCTTATTTTGTATTTCACTTAGTTGGTTATATAGCTTGCCCAAAGGATCTCTCTATATATACTTACTATATTTCATTTTGGCTTGAGTGTTTATCGTACCTTGTTATGTCCCCTGAGGACCTGGATCCGGATTATGTCCCCAGGTGTAGACGAGGAGAGCTATCCCGAGGTTTACGAGGCAGGTGCTACTATTGGAGACGTACAGGTTGCAGAGGACGAGGTTATTTTGGAGGACTTCTCTTAAGCATACAATATTCTTATCATTCATTATTTATGCTTAGTATTCTTGGATATTTGATCTTGTAGTGACTTCTGAATATTGTACTTGAATTCATTGTCTTTTCTATTTTGATGACGGGTTGTTCCCCGTAATATTATTTATATTTCTTTGATTGGACAGATTATTTTATATTATTATGACTGGACTTGTCTCTTAATAATTTTGATGCTTATTGTGGATGAGATTAGATATATAAACTCTAACAGATATTTATAGACCATTTTATATGTTTTACAGCTTAAGTGCACTCTAAAGGGTCTATTAAATTGGGTTTGCCTATTGGAGTTGTGTTGCTGTCCATTGCCACGTGGCTAGTCCTTTGGTATTTTGGGACTGGGGCGTGACACCTGGTCCCACTAAAAGGGTTAGAATAGAAGCCAAAATCAAACTTCGTTTGAGCTTCTCGAAAGAAGTTTGACAAGCATCTGACCACTCAAAGCGCACATCCTTACATGTCAGCCGTGTCAAGGGTACGGAGATCCTAGCAAAGTCTGCCATAAATTGCCTGTAGTAGCCTGCTAGACCCAGGAAACTGCACACATATGAATCTATACGGGGTACTGGCCAACTCTCAATAGCCTCCACCTTCTTGGGATCCACCTTGACTTCTCTACCAGAAATAATATGTCCCAAGAATAAGATACAATTAAGCCAGAACTCACACTTGCTAAACTTTTCGTACAACTGCTGCTCTTAATGAATCTGAAGAACTACGTGAAGATGTTGCTCATGCTCTTCCTTACTCCGACTATAGACCAAGATATCATCAATAAATACTATCATAAACTGGTCTAGGTAAGGCATGAAGATGTTATTCATGAGAGACATGAATATAACCGATACATTGGTCGCTCCAAATGGCATAACTAGAAACTTCTAATGACTATAACTATATCTGAATGTCATCTTAGGTATATATTGCTCTCTGGCTCTGATATGATGATACCTAGACCGCAAATCGATCTTAAAAAATACAGCTGCCCCATTGAGATGTCAAACAAATCATCTATCATGGGCAAGAGATACTTGTTCTTAATGGTTGTCGTATTTAGTGTTATATAATCAATAACTAAATACAATGAACCATCCTTCTTTTTAACAAGAAGTAACGGGTCTCCCCAAAGCAATCCACTAGGTCTAATGAATCCGTTAGCTCTCAAATCCTCAATCATCTGGTACAAGATCTTTAACTCAGATGGTGATATCCTATAAACTCTCTCTGAAACTGGCTCTGGTCCCAGGATCAAATCAATATAGAACTCTATATCACTAACTGGTGGTACACCTGGTAGTTCATTGGAAAATATATCAGGAAATTCATAAACTATCCTGGAAAACTATGCCTCCTCGGTCTCTACCATCATCAATGTAACCACCGGTGACTTTACTGCACCTGTCAAGAATGAGAACTCCTTCCCACCATGTACATGAAAGATAACCTTGCCACTCTGACAATCTATAGTCGTATGTCTCGCACTCAACCAATCCATCCCAAGGATGGCATCATAATCGCCATAGGAAACTCTATCAGCCTCGCGATAAACTTTCTCCCGCGCACTATAACTCTGCACGAGGGATATACTCTATCTACTCCCATGAGAACGTTACCAGTAAGTATATCCAACCTTACAGATAAGGACTTGGACTCCAATCCAACTCGTGTCACAAAGCGTACAGATATAAATGAATGCGATGCACCAGAATCAAATAAAGCTGAAGCTGAATGAAAGTGGACGAGAATGGTAGCTTGTCACTCCCCATTCCCGATATACATATTTGGAACATATTTTATTTTAGCATGGTTGCAAGTGCATGGAGACTTGACCCATTCTTTGGTTTAACCTGGTTTATGGTTCATTTTGTGGTTGGTTCAAGTCATGAGAACCCTTGGTTCAACTCTCAACCCTACCATATATAACCAACCTTTCCTTTCTCTCTCTTTATTACTTTATTTTCTTTCTCTCTCTTGTATTTTCTCCCTCCAAGTCTTAGGCAAGTACACCTTGTATAAGAAATGGAGAAAACCTCTATATTTTTGATTCATTATATTTGTTATATTTTTCTAAGAACTTTTAATACTTGGAGTTTTCGATTTTGATGGCTATATATGAGTAGATTTACATATAAAGTTTAGGGTTTGCAAGGGTTCCATGTGTTTTTAAGGTTTTAATCTACTAAAATATGGTATTTTAGAAAAAATAGTTTTTGGGATTGATGGAGCACTTTATTTCGAGCATTTTGGCTTTTGTTTCACTTTATTCAGAGTTAAAATAAAGTTTTTATGAAGAAAATAATTTTTAGGTTTTTAGAGCTTTTTCGTCTTGGCTGAACCTGCTGTTAGAGAAGATGAAGTTCTTATATGACCAGTGAGGTATGCGGCTGAGAGTACTATGCGGCCTGAGAGGGTTATGCGGCCTGAACTCTTTCTCGCATACTGACAATATGTGTCCATCTTATCGGAAGCATGCCTTCTTATTTACACAAGTGTCCTTGAACTCCTTATGTTTTGTTTGTTGAACGAATGAGAAATTTGCTAAGTCCAAAGAACATATGCGGCTGAGTGACTTATGCGGCAAGCGGAGCATGCGTCCACCTTCCTTGGACGCATGACTCTGAACCGTTGGCATATATTTCTATGACTTTGTCCTGTCTCTTTGACACACTTTATTGAATTACCACATCAGTCACATCAATCACTTTATGTCACATTACTGACACTTTATTTATTGATCATCATTTTAACACTTGTCCCAAAGAGTAGACTTTAACCATGAGCATGCGCTTGGACTCCATATGCGGCCAAGTGGTTCATGCGGCCCTGACTCTATATCTGACCAAGTGATTCATGTAACCCTGACTTCATATGCGGCCTAGAGACCCATGCGGCCTTGATTGTTTGATTGAATGTTTTTTATTCTTTTATGATTTATATTTGGGTTAATGCTTGTGTTGTGATTCTAAGAAAGAATATATTTAGTAACCAGACCTCATGCCAGACATGACCATGAGCTAATATTGGCTATGAATATGGCATAAGTTGAACTGAGATTTTAGTATAAACCTGACTAAGTAGATAGTGACTAACCAACTATGTGCATGACATAAGCTTCGTGTTATAATATGATCTTGATTCATGTGACCCAATATATAATTGGTAATTGGACTCAAATACTGTATCAGTGCTAATACAAATTATTGCCTGAAAGTGTATATGATCGGATGTGCGCCGAGGTGTGACATAGTGTTAAGTGATTTATATTTAGGTTTTGCATCGATGATGCCTCCAAATTCCTGAATGCGTGATATTATAAATATATATTATTTCTCCAGCACGGACATGATATGCGAGTTAACTACCAAAGCGTGGTTAGAATATTGATTGACTGAATATTGCATATACGCTCGGGTGAATCCAGATTGAACTTCCATGGATTTGTATCTATCGTGCCCGTACTTTGTACAATATCTTAAGGGAAATTCTCATATGACCACGCCTTGAGATTTTGAATACAATATAGGACTAATTAGGTAACTAAAAGTGGTAGTAATATTTAAAGGGATTGGTATCCCAAAATTATGCCAATGAACCTTCCCACAGAGATTCATTCTAAGTGCACTGTGGGATGGCTACTATAGATACTGTATATCATCCGCCTTAGTGGAGTGCAGTATCTGACCTATTATAAATAATGCCGAGCCATTGTCTCCCTATAGGATGACTAGGACCACTAATACCGTATTTTTAACGCAGTAGCCCTACTGAAACTGGTGTATAATGCAAGTGCCTGTATATTCCTTATTTGGCTCGGTTAGCTCATGTTCGGCACTAGTGTGATATGATGATACTTATTATGCATTATTTCTGAGATAACCTCACACTACACAAAATAGCAAGCTATACAAGTGATAGGCCAATATAAGAAAATGGACTCGGTTGTGGTTGTATTATTCGGTTAGTAGCCTAGGAAAATGGACTATCATAGTGTGATGGTTCAATCCTTGTTCTTGTTTGGTTGTAGGGTTGGGCCTTTGCGCTAGAGTATGCCATGGACCTAAATTACGACACTGAACCTATATATTATTATATAATTACTTCTTAGGTTTTTGTTTTTCTATTTCGTTCTTTCTTTGTAGCACTTGCTATTTTGGGTCTAACCCTACTAGTTTTGCATGGCCAGGTTTTAAACCAGCACCCAAGGATCTAGTTTACTATCCCCCAACTCATGGCGCGTACCAAGAACATGGTCGTAGAGGATAACGAGTGGATTTTCTTCTTTCTTGCTCGTCATTGTACAATTATTCTTTTGGGCGTTTAGCCACCGGCACCTGTTAGACGGCACGTCTAGATATTAGTCTCCTTACATGATTATATTAAATCAGACTGCAGTTGCTCACTGTCATATGCTTTTGATTACTCTTTCAGCTTCTTATTTGCACAGTGGGTCTCAGAATATTTTGAGAAAGCATTTGGGATGCCTTATTGATTTATCATATATGCTCTATGTTTAATTTTTCTTGTTTGAATGATTAAGATATAGAAGTTCTTGACCATAGGAGACTTGATTGTAACATGCACCCCTTGTCTTATTACATTTGTTTTTGCCATACGATATATAGTACCTTGTATAGGGTAGCTGGCCATATCCGTCTCCATATTATGGTATTGGGGTGTGACATACCTGCTACCACCTCTTCTGCTGCCAAAGCCTCCTCCATCGATAGCAAGAAGGCTCGACCCTGCCCACTGGGTGCTGATCTCTGCTGCTGCTGACCTCTATGTCTCGCATGTGCCTAGGCTTGCACATACTACTGTGACCTCTGCTGGAATGCCTAATCTTGTGGAGGCAAAGGCCTATGAATCTACTGCTGGTGCCCTGTACTGTGATACTATTGGCCGAACTGCTAACTAGGCTGATGATGATCCAGTCTGGTTCTTCCTAGGACATGCCCCGACCATGTGGTATGATGCCCCATACACCAAGCATAATCCCTGTTCCCTACGATACTCTGATACTATGTGCCCAAGTTTTTTGTAATAGAAATAACTACGGAAAGAAGAGGAAGATGATTGCCTCTGCTGAGGGCACATTTGGAAAGACTGCTAAGATAATGTTGTCCTCATCGAGGATCCAATCGTCAAGGCTCGAACTGCTGGAGATGGTGCTGATGACTGGGATACTGATTCTCCTAAAATATTGGGCCTCTTCTGGCTCCTAACTCGATCTGTTATCCTCTGTTATGTGGACTCATACCTCATGGCTGCCCGCATCACCATGTCAAAGGTCTGAAACTCATGTTGTTCCACCGCCAAGATAAACTCTAAATAGAGTCCCTGCTGGAACCTCCTCGCCCTCTCCAACTCGGTCTCTACCAAAGTAGGAGCGAACCGACTAATCCTCATAAACTCTGCCACGTAACCGTCGACAATCCTGCCCTTCTGCCTGAGGTTGTTAAACCTCTGCTGAAGCTCGTAACGCGCTACCGCTTCAAAATACCTCGCCTAAAATCTCTCACTAAAAATCGTCCATGGAATCGGTGCTATAAGAGAACCCTCCTGCGTTGCCCACTAGTTACGAGCCAAGTCCAACAACTGTAGCCTCACTATTGCTACACGCTCTTTAGCCGGAGTCCCTGTTGCCTGTCACCCTCACTTTTCCAACTAGGGGTAGTTTGGTAATTGGGCATGGGTATTTGTATTTTTAGGAATATAATATTTAATATTGTGCATGTTGTAAATATTATTTATTATATTATTTATTGTTAGATGCTAGTATTTAATTTTGGACTTGTGTTAGTGGACCTGACTAGTTTAGATTAGATCCATGGACCAACATTTATTTTTAGTTAGAATTGAGCACAATAGTAAGCCCATTTATTAGGAGTATGAATTAATTAGTTAAACCAATTAGACTAGAACCTTTCCTCCTTAATTAATTCTTTCATGACAAGCCCCAAGGGGTATTGTAGTTATTTTATAGTAGCTTGGAGAAGGGGGTAGAGGCCGACCACCATAGGAGTGGAGAGAGACTCTCTTTCTTTATTTTTTATTCCAAATCTAGATTTAGAATTTCTTTCTTCCAAATTTCTTCATTCCCGCACCAATTTCTACATAAATTTCTTTCCAATTACTTTTTTATTCTTCTTTGGAGGCTATTAGAACAAGGATCTACAAGAATAAAGTAAGGATATACAAGAAGGAAGCAAGGATCTACAAGGAGAAGCAATGATCTACAAGTTGAAGGCTCTTGACACTCAATTTGGAGTTTTTATTAGAAATCCATCTCCCAATAGGTACAATTTAGTTTTTTTTTCTCTAATTAGACTCTAAATTTATAATTTAAACATTAGGAACCCTCCTATGTAGTAAGGCCACCTATAGGAATTGGAATTAGATTTATAGGAGGCCTATCGAGAAAGTTATGTGGTGTTTTATGTTAATTTTGGAGAAATTTTGAGATTGGCACATCTTGCTTTTATCAATAGGTCAATTAGACCAAATTGACATATGTTTGATTGTGTATGGATAGTGTCATATCCATAATTGGATATGTGCAGGACGTATCCTGACAATTTGACGATACGGGTTGATTTAGGAGTTTTCTTCCGACACGGGGGTTTGAGAATGTCCCATTTTGACACGGGCACGTAGACGAGTAGCTAACACTTTGTGCTGCTTTTAATTATAAGTTTAGACTTGCTCGTGTCCTTTGGGATACATTTGGTATTGTGGTGGAGCCGTATCGTAAGCGTATCATAGATTGAGTGTGATACGAGTGCGGTGCACTCTACGTGTTTGTTTTCTTGCATTTCAATTCAATTTGCCTTGGTTATAGCTATTAGAGTATTATAATTGTTATATGATATATATGTATATATATAATTATGTGTATGTTCTATATTTATTTTGATGTGTTGATGGTCATGGAAGAATAGGAGAGTGCATGTGCATCACTAGTGTGGATACGTGGTAATATATATATATATATATATATATATATATATATATATATATATATATATATATATATATATATATATATATATATGTGAGTGAGCAGACGTAGTGAGCAGAAGCAGCAGCTGCAGTAAGCAGCAGCAACAAGTGCTTATATGTAAGTGATAGATAAGTTAAGATAAGCTAGTAATAATCTAAGTTAGTTTATATTGATAAGTTAATAAGTTTTATATATATATATATATATATATATATATATATATATATATATATATATATATATATATATATATACTAGTTAGCATTGGTTAGTATTATTTCTAGATTACCTTGAGTGACACCAATGTAATGAGAGTTGAGGTATCTTGTGTACGGGTATTAAATATCAAGAGGTATCAAGACATCGAGCTTGATGCGCCCGACGACCCAGAGGTGGCCATCGTTAGTATATTAGTTTAATATTGTATTGTATAAGTTTAAATGCATGTTAGTGTATAGTTAGGTGTATGGGTTGTTAGTTATATAATAGATATTGAATTACCTTGTGATACCAAAGTAATATCAAGGTATTGATTTTTACTCAAGGTATTGAGTTTGTATATCAAGATGGGTGTGTAGGTGGTGTGATATAGCATTTGGTTCAAAGCCAAGGTATCCACTTAGCATTAGTTTGGCTAGGAGTATTATATTTTACCTTGTATATATTATTATAGTATTTTCATATCTAATAACTTGCATATCTTATGATACGATATTTTGTTGGCATCCTAGTATAACTAGTATAGCCTAGTTACATAGTGTATGGACCCATGTCATGCCCCAGTCCCAAAAATATGTAGGACTAGGACACGTAAGCATGCCAATCGCATAGATATGGCAACTCCAATATATGGAACCCAAATCCATACGTACACTGTAATATGAATATCAAATCCACAAGTGGTATAAAATATATCACAAGTCACAGGGTATCATCTAAATCTCATCCACGAAAATCAAATATAATTAAATAACCAACATCTATGAAACTAGGTCTCAATAAGAAGTATCTAAGGATGATAGTTGGATGGAAACAAATCCACTACCAACTCGACTATAAGAGCAAATACAATATGAGTACAACACAATAAACACAATATAAGAATACCAGCTATCAATCACGGGCTTGAAGAGAAGACATCCTCGAAACAAAAGTAACCATCCGAATCTGCGCTCCTGCGAATACTCAAGAACAGATACACCTGACAGGGGACCAGGTCCTCAGAGGGACATAATAAGATACTTAAACACATGTCAATAAAGTACTGAAATGAATATCCAATTGGTCGCCTAACCGTCTAAGTATATGCAGTTAAGAACAACTTTCCCCACAAGTGAGTTATCTGGCTGAAAACCTGGGATTTGGCATGGTTCTCTATTAGAGATCCAGGGGCCTAAAAGACACGTCGTCTTTTGAACGGTGGAGGCCCGCCTGATAATACATAATATATAGTGGTGATCACCACCCGTATCTCCGGCGGAGAATCCGGGCGCACAATAGAAAAAGTGCAAAGGAGCTCAAATGCGGTAGTTGTTGTTCTCTCCACCCCATGCTCTAAGCATGTCACATACATGACACAATAACACCTCTAATAACTGCCAAGTCTACTAGCATGCAAAGTTTCTAACAGCAGTTATTCCTAACGCATGGCTCATACGTACAGGAGGCCAGACCTGTCACGTAGTCCGTGATCTATATGAGACTCACACTCGTGTAACAACTGTGTCACGGCCAATGAACCTAATGATGCTACATGATGACAGGGTAGTCTCATAAACAGGGTCAATGTAAATACATAAATAAAAACATATCGCGACGACACCATCGCGCGCATTTTATACAACAGTTAAAATATATGAACTAAAGACAGAAAATAAAGATGCATGCGACATATGGAATATGAATAGCAGTACAATGGCAAGGTATACTTGCCTGGCCAGGAAGCTGCAATATACTAATAACCTGCTACAGAAGTCGCGCAGAACAAATCCAATATCCTATGTACATATGATATAATACATTAAAATCATTAGTTATTACACTAGTGTACACACAACAATATTTACACGGGACTCAGGGGGTACACTAGGAGTAACACTAGTCATCTAACACGGTCAATTACGCGTTGAATTACGCGGTCACATCTTCAAGTGTTGTACACAATCAGACAGTCAGCTGACAGGTGGCTAAGCCAGTGCGTTAATGTACGCAAGGCAGGCAATTTCACAAGTTCTTAGGGTCAACATGGTCAAGGTAAGTATGGGATAGTCCACGGTGTCCTAGGGTCGTATAGTCTGAATATATGTATAGTCCTAATTATTATTAGCATATAATTAATTACAATATACATATATACCATATATATATATATATATATATATATATATATATATATATATATATATATATATATATATATATATATATATATATATGTACATATATATCATCCAATAATTATACGTATACCAAGTTGAATAGTATACATATACTAAATATATATATAGATATATCAAAGTGGATGCTATACGCGTACGAGTACGAGTTCGTGTACGCAACACTGGGTTCACCGAATCAGGGTCCGATATCAACTAACAGTCAATAAGCAATACTAATATCCTACTGGCATACACACAAGCACACATAAATGGAGCAGACAGACAGGTTCATACCTCGGAGTACGTGCACGAGTACGACGGTGAGGTTGACGATGATGATGATGGGGGGATGATGATGCGATGATAGGATGATGACGATGCGATGATGAGGTGGACGATTAGGGTTAAGGTATTGGTGCTAATTAGGTTAATGGGGATGTGGATGATGGTAATAGTGTTAATGGTGATAAAATGATGAGGGGATGAATATGGGTGTTGATGATGATGATGGTGGTAGAGATGATGATGGTGTGGATGGGCTACTGTTTCGGCCAGGCAAGGGGAGGTCCGACAAGGAGGACAGGGAATGATGGAGTGGTGGTTGTCGATGTGTTGGCAGGGAACGGGTGGTGAATGTCACGTCCCGATCTCCCGCAGGCAATCGGCCGTTCCCGCTAGGCGGGAATCACCCTCGCCAGCGCTCCCGCGGAACGATCGCTTGACCCATCCGGGCGTGATGCCGCACGAGCGTGATCCACGCCCGTGCAAGGCCGTGATTCATTGGCTGGCGGTAAGAGTTCTAAGCCACAGAGTCGCACAGATTGTCCGAGTGCAGCGGAGTCATGAACGCATAGCGATTCGGTAACAAGTTCTCTGAGTTGACAAATATAGCGGAAGCATTGAAACACAAGTTGAAGTAAAGCAAGCTCTTTTATTGATTAAACATGTATTACAGACGGCGTATAGCCGAGATTATAAGTCGCTCAAGCCTCTCTCTGAAACATAAAATCGTGCCAAGCGGCTACAATAGTGGAATGATCGTACATGCGATGATCAGGCGAGTTCGGGCTATGTTCACAACATTATGTCTTGTATATGTGCTTCAGTCCCGGACGCACCGTTGCTTCGGAGTGATATCCATGCCTTAGCACGCACGTTGGAGGCATCCGCACCGAACGAGGTTCTCCCGCACCCTGCATACAAACTGGTGGATTATCAGTACATTGAATGCACTGGTGGGGAAGCTACTCGCCCGCTCGACAAATCCAACACGTAATACAGGTTCCGTGCACAACTATTAAGTTATCTTTCTAGTTGCCTTAGGATCTGTTTCATGCAAACATTGAATAACTATCGTGTCGGGCAGTGCGCCGTGCGATGTTTGAGGAAACACGGCGAGACTTACCAACTTACCATTTGTCCTTCCCTGTCCAAGGCAAATATTGTTAATTCATGCACGGGCAAGTATAAACATTCAGGAGCATAGCATATGCAAACATAAGGGCCGTTATTTTCAGATCGTTCAGGTATTCAGTTCATTGATGCTATGCAATGACTCGTACGCGGATTGCCGCTAAGCGAGGATGACTTATCTATATGAACATAAGTCGCTGGCGTAGCCATTATGGACGGTTCACAGTCTCAAGACACAGAATGCTATGCAACGCAGGTGGCGAGCCCCGCTGCATAACACCTTGCCCCATAACATACGACTGCTCATACGTCCCGTCCGGATCGGATCGGTCCCAGTGCCCCAGTGACCGTCCGCGGGACTCAACATAACATACCTTATGCACAAGCTGTCCGCGACAATGCAGGTCAGGGTCTATCTTTTATCCATAGCTTGACATGATAATCATGAAACTTAAACTTAGTCTGAACGAGGCATATTGCTCCACGAGCTGGGATTTTATCAGTACATAATACGATCCTCGTTCAGATGCATACATAGCATGATTATCATTCAAGCGAGATTCACGTTCAGTATTCATTCTTGCTTAGTGCATTCCCCTGGTTCGGGGATTGCCTTAGATGACCTGACGGTCCTGGATACTTGCAGGTTTATTCAGGCACAGAACAACTACGTAGTAGTCTTTCGGGGTTTGGATGAAAACATGGCAACATTCAAGCATGCGTTTCTAAGGAACATAAGCAGGCACGTTGCTCGGACCCGAAGGTAAGCCGAGAGTTGAAACCGTTAAGGGACTTAGCATGCGAGGGTCTGAACATAAGTAGTATTTCAATTTCCATGTTCTAGCAAGCAATACAAGTTAGGATTATTCCCTTAGCTAGGTGCGTTGGATTTATTAGCATGCAGGGGGTGAATCACCTAGCGACTAGCATGAATATTTCAGATTTTATGTGTGCTGGCTAAGCAAAGACAAGTTCACCGTAGCCACCCACTTTAGCGATAATTCGCCTCGGTAGAGCGATACATCAAGCGAGCCTCTGAAAGTCCAAGCCAGATTCCTGTAGGGGCAAGTCTGGATATCCTTTGATTCTTGTTCGAGGCAAAGCGGGTCGGGACAGTTGCACTTTTGTCGTTTGAGTCGGCAGTCCGCTAGAGCGGAACGGGGTGTTACATCCTACCCAACTCAGAAAAAGTCTCGTCCTCGAGACTTACTGAGGACAAGCAGTAATCTAGGTTGAGGCAATCCTAGACAAGTCGTTGTACTTGTTCATTTGGATCTTCACTTGCACAAGCGTCAAAATTAGCATATCGCTTAGACTGGATCGTGCGCACTTTTGAAGGGCCCCTCTAGCGTGAACACGTCAACCAGCTTAGTGATAGCGAAGTCTCAACACTCGAGTTTTACTTTTTTCTAAGTCTTGGATGGTGCACTAGTTCAAGACGTCCCTTGAATAGATGCATTCAACCAAAGTTAGGGTTAGTGAAAATCTCGGACAAGCTACTAGCGATACTCTCAAGGGTTCGTACAGGTTGGCACAAAGGCCACTCGCAGCATACAACCAGACAAGTAATCATATCAATCAAAATGTATTTTGAAAGTATTTAGACTTATTATTGGAATATTCCATCGAGGCATTGAGAGAGAGCGTGCACATAACCCACGAACGAGCTTTCGAAACAGAGATATCGAATCGAAGTCCAAAGGCGTAGAAGCCAGGCTCTGATACCAACATATCACGCCCTGATCTCCCGCAGGCAATCGGCCATTCCCGCTAGGTGGGAATCACCCTCGCCAGTGCCCAGTGCCGAGTCTCGGGTTCAGCCAGGCTCTGATACCAACTTTGCTGCTACGGAGGTTCAGCCGGTGCCGAGTCTCGGGTTCATGACCTTGTCGAGGAGGTGACACAGAGGACGAAGGAGGTCGGATGAGGGAGGCCGGACTGCTGCGGGTCAGCCGTACTGCCGGAACGGTCGGCCGGATGGGAGCTGCTGTGTTGGCAGCAGGCGGGGGAAGCTCGGAGTCGGCTGTTGACGATGGGCCGGAGATCGATCCCGTCACCGGGGAAGAGGGTGGTGCGGATCGGCTCGGTGGAGAGGAACCGAGCGGAGGAGGATGGACCGGAGCGGGGGAAAGGCTGCACTGGCCGGACGGGATAGAACTGAATCAGAGCGGCACGGGGTGCACAGCCCAGTCGAGTGGCGAAGGGGCTGTGCTGCACTGACAGGCGGTCGGGGGCTGTAGCCGGAGCCGCCGCGGGGGAGTCGGTGAAGTCGGCAGTCGGAGAAGAGAGGGAGAGGTTGGGGTGATGATGATGACTTTAATGGCGGTGGTCGTGGTGTCTCCGGTGGGCGGATCTCGACAGGGACGGGGATGAGGGATGAAGGAGGAGGGATGATGGTAATGTCGGCTGTAGGTTTTTTTTGTGGTCTTACGAATAGGAAAAATAGGGAAGAGGAATAATATATATATTTATGTGAGTATGGTGTTGGGTTGACCTAGAATAGGTTTGACTGGTCAACCCCTCTTGGGTTGGGCCTTGGTCTACAATCCTTGGAGTGGGTCTTGGGCTCACATAGGGATGCTTGGAAGGGCTATAATTGCAGGGTTTAAAATACAAGGATGGGTTTAAAATAAATGGGGGCGATGTGCGCGTTGTACATCCGAAAATTACGGAAAAATTTCGGTGAAGGGGAAAGATAGATTTCTTTATAAATTGTCCAATGGTGGGGACACCTAAATACATTTTTGCATAAAAGCCCCCCAACAATTGGAAAATTGTACAAAGGCAGAAATTTGATTTAATTAATTAAATCAAAATGCGCATGATGTTCTAGAATTAATTAGGAGTACATGGGATTAATTTTAGGCGGGCCACAAGTGTCAGGGGCGTAGAGGGGACAGTGTAGAATATTAATAAAATTTGGTTTGCACAAGACGGTCAAGATTGTGTCCCCAATTTCGATTGGGACGCACAAGGGTACAAAATTGGAAATTATATCGAATTAAGAAATAACGTCCGCGACGTTTATTGTGCGGCTAAAATATAGCATCATAGAGCAATATTATAAGTTGTACAAGGGTCAGAATAGTAGGCGGACATGTCTAGGATGAAGTTGTGAAATTCGTAGATAGGCAACGGCTAGTAAAGTGCTCCAATTATCGAAGCAACGGTAAGGTGCGCTACACGATATAAATTATTGCATAATTAAATCAAATGACGTGTTCTAAATCTAGTTGGTTCAAACTAGCCCTAATTTCACTATCTAAGCGAATTAGGCCTAATTTTGGGTGAGGGAGTTTACAATCTATCCAACTTAAAACAATTTCGTCCTCGAAATTAAACTAGGGTAGGGTTTCTCTATCTAACCTCACTTGATTGCAGTCTAAAGAATTCTCCTTAGGTTTTAACATTACAGTTTCTACCCAACTTAGAATTTATCCATCTATCATCTAAGGCTATACATCTAAGAAAGCTATGCCCAAATTTATTTAATCATGTTATTTAATCCTCAAAGTTTTTAACACCAAACATAACATCCATGATATACCCTTAATTACAAAAGAATAATTCTCAAGTATGTGATCGGCCTAGGGGGTATATCTAGTACTCTCGGTGTATTAAACTTATACCAAGCACGAGGTTTCGTCTTTCCGAAATAAGGGAAGACGGAGATCAATAATAAAGAGTTCAAGGGTGAGGTAATAGAATACAAGTGTGGGGATCAAGGCGTTTAAGGCATTCAATGGGAATTGTCAAAGCAGTTGTGGATTGAAATCCTAATTTGGTAATTCTTTGTTTGCATGCTCGTATTAGTACAGTTATGTAATCGATACGATATGTCAGACATGTCTAGAGGACAGTACATTCGTCTACTAATCTCTATATATCTCAATCCACGTAAAGTAGTTATACGAAGGGCGAATCAAGCGCACTAAAGTTAGCTAGACCTTAATACAGTGATTCTGAAATGTATTAGTGTGTATACCCAATAATACATATGTCATGAACAAGCTCGATAAAGAATAAGCTTGCAAAAACTAGGCTATAATAGCAGCGTAATTCGAGGTAGCACATAAAATATAACACTGGATTATGATGAGAGAAGTTACAAAACAATTCAAGTTCACAAAAATAAAATAAAAAATAAGCAACAATAATAAAAGACTCTACAATCTCTTCAGTTATCATACAACCTCCTTGTCTAAGTCTCTAGTCGGCCAAATAGGGCATGGACCTCTAAATTCTACCGTCTGAATAAATACTGTCGTCTAATGCTAGCATACAATTAATGTCATTCAGTTACACTACCTCGATGGGTCAAGTGGACTATGTGATACTAGGTTGTGAGATATACTACCCAACTTAAAAGAATTAAACTAGTACTGTGACAGTCTTAAGAGGATCCTACAAAAATATCCTTGCACATGTAAATAGAATAGAAACTCTTATTAGGGTATATGAGGAAAGATCTTGGTACTTATTAGAGTCTCCTATTGCATTATATAGGTAAGGGTCACCTTAAGTCTTAATCATAGTGCTAATAGAACATGTGTCAATCGTAGGGATAGGAGAGTTACTAGCCGTTAAGGGGAAAGGGATCTAACTTGTATCGAGGTGGGGCTACACATTACGTGGTCTACAACTAGGGATAATAATCACAATCTAATTGAACAACTCAACTATCAGGTTCTAGCTACAAGGTACACAATTCAAAATTCAAGATTACAACTATGACTATAGCAAACTATATATCCTATCGTAGAGTATAATCACTTGGTCCATGATCAGAGGTGGCAGGTGGTACGAGTTAAAAGATGAAGAAGAGAAAACATGATTAGTCATCACACAAATAGCGAGCGCTAGGGTTTCAGAGGAACAAATATATGAAATTAAAATAGAGAGGCTATAGATAATGTCATGGTTTCCTAAGGGGAGATGCTAAGCTACTCTTTGTGTTTGTGGTATGATCAAGAAAATATTATATTCCTTGCTCTTTGCTTCCTAAGGTGCTGTCTACTAATAATAAAGACAATGATCTAAGTTTGTAGTTCTCCAATACTTATCTAACTGTGTAGGTTAGGTTCAGTCCTAATGTTCAATATTGGTTCTCCATTGGTTCCTCAATACTAGGGTCAAACATTATGGTAAAACTTCTAAATAGCTCTAGTAGTGTCTATACTACTCTCAAGTCTTCATAATACATCAGGGGGTAATGGTAAACCAATTCTAGAGATAAGGAATTCTAGGATTCACTAGATGTTCTAAACTTAGTGGTGCGTCTATGTTCTCGTTGTATTCTTAATAGGTGTACTACCCTAATTATCATCCTAATATCATGGGTTCCTATATCCTAGCAGAAGGCTATACTCAAAGAACTATTAGGGAAGTATAGGAATCAAGTAGGATACAATTGTTTCAAAGAGAACAGATAGGAGAAAGATGAATCATAGTTAATTGTGGATGAGATCCTATACTCTATTCCTAGGTGCAGGCTTGTTCGGTACAAGAACGTAATCGAGACAATATGCTTTCGACCTGCATGAGCCACCACAAAAATATGTTACGCCCCAGTCCCAAAAATATGTAGGACTAGGACACGTAAGCATGCCAGCCGCATGGATATGGCAACTCCAATATATGGAACACAAATCTATACGTACGCTGTAATATAAATATCAAATCCACAAGTGGTATAAAATGTATCACAAGTCACAGGGTATAATCTAAATCTCATCCACGAAAATCAAATATAATTAAATAACCAACATCTATGAAACTAGGTCTCAATAAGAAGTATCTAAGGATGATAGTTGGATGAAAACAAATCCACTACCAACTCGAATATAAGAGCAAATACAATATGAGTACAACACAATAAACACAATATAAGAATACCAGCTATCAATCACGGGCTCGAAGAGAAGACATCCTCGAAACATAAGTAACCATCCGAATCTGCGCTCCTGCGAATACTCAAGAACATATACACCTGGCAGGGGACCAGGTCCTCAGAGGGACATAACAAGATACTTAAACACATGCCAATAAAGTACTGAAATGAATATCCAATTGGTCGCCTCACCGTCTAAGTGTATGCAGTTAAGAACAATTTTCCCCATAAGTGAGCTATCTGGCTGAAAACCTGGGATTTGGCATGGTTCTCTATTGGAGATCCAGGGGCCTAAAAGGCACGTCATCTTTTGAACGGCGGAGGCCCACCTGATAATACATAATATATAGTGGTCATCACCACCCGTATCTCCGGGGGAGAATACGGGCGCACAAAAGAAAAAGTGCAAAGGAGCTCAAATGCGGTACTTGTTGTTCTCCCCACCATATGCTCTAAGCATGTCACATCCATGACACAATAACACCTCTAATAACTGCCAAGTCTACTAGCATGCAAAGTTTCTAACAGCAGTTATTCCTAACACATGACTCATACGTACAGGAGGCCAGACCTGTCACGTAGTCCGTGATCTATATGAGACTCACACTCGTGTAATAACTGTGTCACGGCCAATAAACCTAAAGATGCTACATGATGACGGGGTAGTCTCATAAACAGAGTCAATGCAAATACATAAATAAAAACATATCGCGACGACACCGTCGCGCGTATTTTATACAATAGTTAAAATATATGAACTAAAGACAGAAAATAAAGATGCATACAACATATGGAATATGAATAGCAGTACAATGGCAAGTTATACTTGCCTGGCCAGGAAGCTGCAATGTACCAATAACCTGCTCCAGAAGTCGCGCAGAACAAATCCGATATCCTATGTACATATGATATAATACATTAAAATTATTAGTCATTACACTAGTGCACACACAACAATATTTACACGGGACTCAGGGGGTACACTAGGAGTAACACTAGTCATCTAACACGGTCAATTACGCGTTGAATTATGCAGTCACATCTTCAAGTGTTGTATACAATCAGACAGTCAGCTGACAGGTGTCTAAGCCAGTGCATTAATGTACGCAAGGCAGGCAATTTCACAAGTTCTTAGGGTCAACATAGTCAAGGTAAGTATGGGATAGTCCACGGTGTCCTAGGGTCGTACAGTCTGAATATATATATAGTCCTAATTATTATTAGCATATAATTAATTACAATATACATATATACCATATATATATATATATATATATATATATATATATATATATATATATATATATATATATATATATATAATATATATATATATATATGTACATATATATTATCCAATAATTATACGTATACCAAGTTGAATAGTATGCATATACTAAATATATATATAGATATATCAAACTGGATGTTATACGCGTACGAGTATGAGTTCGTGTACGCAGCACTGGGTTCACCGAATTAGGGTCCGATATCAACTAACAGTCAATAAGCAATACTAATATCCTACTGGCAAACACACAAGCACACATAAATGGAGCAGACAGACAGGTTCATACCTCGAAGTATATGTACGGGTACGACGGTGAGGTTGACGACGATGATGACGAGGGGATGATGGTGGGATGATAACGATGCGATGATGAGATGGACGATTAGGGTTAAGGTATTGGTGCTAATTAGGTTAATGGGGATGTGGATGATGGTAATAGTATTAATGGTGATGAAACGATGAGGGGATGAATATGGGTGTTGATGATGATGATGGTGGTAGGGATGATGATGGTGTGGATAGGCTACTGTTCCGGCCAGGCGAGGGGAGGTCCGGCAAGGAGGACAGGGAATGATGGAGTGGTGGTTGTCGATGTGGTGGTGAACATGGAGGCCAAGGAGGAAGAGGGACTCAAGTAAACGGAGGGAGGAAGATGGCAATGGTGATGGTGGTGTTGTGGTGGACTGTCGGAGTCCGGCGAGGGGAGACGACGAGGACGAGGAGTCGGGTGATGTCGACGAGAGGTGGTCGTGGGGATGTCGGGACGCTGGGTTCGATAAAGCCGACGGTTCTGGGGACAGTGTACAAAGGCGGTGGCGTGGTCTCGCTTGTACGTGCGGTGCTCCAGCAGGGTTGATGAATGTCCGTCGACGTTCGACATCTGGTGTGCCTCGGCGAGTAGTTTGGCCTATTGCGGCGGTCGGGGAAGGTCCCCATCGACCGAGATATCCTTCCTTTGTTGGGTTGAGCGGTCGCTGAGATGGGTTATCGTCTGCACAGGACTTTCCTGCTACGGAGGTTCAGCCGGTACCGAGTCTCGGGTTCACGACCTTATCAAGAAGGTGACACAGAGGACGAAGGAGGTCGGATGAGAGAGGTCGGACTGCTGCGGGTCAGTCGCACTGCCGGAGCGGTCGACCGGATGGGAGCTGATGTGTTGGCAGCAGGCAGGGGAAGCTCGGAGTCGGCTGTTGACGACGGGCCGGAGATCGATCCCGTCACCGAGGAAGGGGGTGGTGCTGATCGGCTCGGTGGAGAGGAACCGAGCGGAGGAGGACGGACCAGAGCGGGGAAAAGGCTGCACTGGCCGGACGGGATGGAACTGAATCGGAGCGACACGGGGTGCACAACCCAGTCGAGTGGCGGAGGGGCTGTGCTGCACTGACAGGCGGTCGGGGGCTGTAGCTGGAGCCGTCGCGGGGGAGTCGGTGAAGTCGGCAGTCGGAGAAGAGAGGGAGAGGTCGGGGTGATGTCACTACCACATTTTAGGAAAAAGGGTATTTTAGTAATTTCCTATTTAAATAAATATTGTGCATGGTAAATAATTAATTGTTGTATTATTTAATTGTTGTTAGATATTATTAAATTATTTTGGACTTATTTCTAGTGGACCCAACTAGTTTAGTTTGGACCCATGGACCAACATGAATTAAATAGTTAGATTTGGCCCATTTAGAAAGCCCATAGTTAAGGAGATGGATTAAATTAATTAAATGATTAGACTAGAAGCTTCCTTCCTTAATTATTTCTTCATGAGAGGCCCCAAGGGGTACATTGGACATTTTACAATTGCTTGGGGGAGGGGCTATGGCCGGCCTATATAAGAGGGGGGAAATTTCTCTCTCCTCTCATCTCATTCCAAATCTAGATCTAGAATTCTCCCACTACCAAATTCCCTCCATTCCCAATCCAATTCCCTACCAAATTCATTCCAAATTCTTCCCAATTCACCATTAGAGAAGGAGGAAGCAAGGATCTAGAAGAAGGAAGCAAAGATCTACAAAGAGGAGCAAGGATCTACAATTTGGAAGCAAGTTCATCTCAATTGGAAGTTTCATTGGGAATCCATCTCCCAATAGGTATAATTCAGATTTTTCCCATTTAAATAGCTTCTAAATCTGAGATTTAATCATGTAAAATCAACCTATATGTATGTACTACCCATAGGACTTTGTTTTGTGTTCATAGGAGACCCATGGAGAAAGTTATGGTGCTTTTTGTGTCAATTTTGTTGGAATTCCGAATTTACATTTTTTTGTGTGTGTCAATTGATCCTATAGATCAATTGGACATGAGATTTGTGTTTGAGGCTAGTGTCGTGTCCATATTAGGATACTTGTGGTTCGTATCCCAACTATTTGGTGATACGTGTCATTTGGGGATTTTTCTCCGACACGGGGCTTTGAACATGTCGTATTTTGACACGGACACATAGATCTACTTTTGACACTTTGATTTGTTCATAAATATTATTTGTGATTTGTTTGTGTCCTTCGGGGTGTATTTGGTTGTGTGTTGGACTCGTGTCGCATGCGTATCCTAGATCTAGTGGGATACGGTGAGATACTCTCCAATTGTGTGTATTTTTGCATAGATCTAATTAATTGTGGTTCAATTCTTCATTTATAATTAGTATATATATATGGATATTAAATATTTATTTTGTGTATTTATTATAGTAATTATTGTAGCATAGATCTATATTTTGGGTGTGCTAATATAATGTACAATATAATATGTAGCTTTCTTGCATGCAAATATATATATGTTACTACTTGTTAAATAATATAATTTATACATAAAATGTTTTATAAAATATATTTGTATGTTTAATTGTGTAATTATATTATTTATAATTATTATGTAATTATTTGGATATTAATGTAAATATTTTAGGTGTGCTTCTAGCCATGTAAATTATATGTTCTTTGTTAAATATTTGAAGGTATAAGTTTATGTGTATATTAATATATATATGTACATTTTTGTATTAATGGTTTATATATATATATATATATATATATACTGTTTTATATATTCTGTTTATATATATATATATATATATATATATATATATATATATATATATATATATATATATATATATATATATATATATATATATATTGTTTATATATTCTGTTTTTATATATATAATTATATATATACAACTTGTTTTAGTGACAGTGAATTAATGACAGTAAAAAAACTGTCATTAATTAGCCGACTAATAGCAGCCGCTGTAGCCTTCGGGCAATTAATGACAAACCTGTCATTAATTGCAGCAGCGGGAAACAACAGCTTTTCTGCGACGATTTTCCGCGACAGTTTAACTGTCAGCGAAAACCAAAGCAGTGGCAGTTTATTATTTGGGTTTCGGTGACAGTCCTTCGGTGACAGTCCCGACTGTCACTATTTAAACTGTTTTGATTTAATCCTATTTTATTCACTGTTTTTCAATGACGCTTTGACAGATTTAATGTATATATTATATATTATAATTGTATATATATATATGTATATATATATGTGTTTTGTGAGGAATAATAATTGTAATAATATATTATGTTATTTATATAAATGTTGGGTTGTATATATTATTTTAGGGTATATATTAATTGTATTATTAGTATACTTTGTGTGAGTTCTTTTTGAATCTAATTTGATTCCTAAATTATTGTAGTTTATCTCTATATTATTTTATAGATGTCTTGTGAGGTTGACTTTGGGTTTGACCATATTTGACTTTAGTGGACTTTAGAGTTGACCATAGTTGACTTTTACCTTAGAATTGACTTATTGACCTAGAAGTTGCCTAGTTTGACTTGTTCTCTTTCCGGGACCTTGTATTAATGTGGTATTCCATGTCTAGGTCTTCGAGGCACCGAGTCAGACATTTGTGAGACTGTTCATTGGACTTCAGGCGAGTACATTCTCTGATAGTTTCTCATTTATGATATCCTCTATGTTCGTTGTATCTAGTGTAGATATACATGTTCTCTTGACACTATGGTTACACGGATTGGTATATCCGGATCTCGTCATGAGATGTTATTCCTTGGTATATGGTGTATATGGTGCAAGTATTGTTTCATTGGTTATCTTGTACATGTACAGACACCGATTCTCGGGGAGACTAGCTATCTTCTTGGGGAATCTCGTGCCATAATGTACCGTGGTTGGATCTATTATACCAGTCGGGGGTGGGGAGTATTTTAGTGTAGATATGTGATCATACCCTCCTTGTGCACGTCTTGTTTCTTGTGAGTGTTGATCATACACCGCACGTATGATTAACCAGGCCATTATACTCTTGTGCAAGTTCCCAAGCCGATCACATGTTAAAGCTAGTACTCACACACTTAGTCATTAGTATTCTTGTTCCATCAGCATGTTGTTCATTATTGTATTTCTTTCCAGTATTTCCTTATTGTCTCTACATTCTTGTCTCTATTTATGCATCTTGTTTATCCACAACTATTTACTGTTACATAGTTTTTATCATTATTTGAGAACTGCTGTTAGGGTTGTACTCTGCTCCTTTCCTGACTGGATATATTTTTCCATATGACACTGAGGAGTACCCTACCTATTATGGACCCCAGGATGTTGTGGGTTTAGATTCTGAGACCCTGGCTCAAGAGGGACTTATCCCAACTGAGACAGTTGACCCTGGAGTTGTAGCTTTATAGTTTTGTAGTATTCTTTTGTACTGGATTTGTCTCCAGCATATTTCTGTATTTTTCTTCAGACTCATTGATGTATTATTTTAGACTCATGAGTTGTATTGTGACTATTCTATTCTTATCTGATTCGTGTTCATTCTATCTTAGTTCTGTGATTGAGTACACTATCTTTTGGTGGTTCATTATATTAGATAGACTTTCTAGACAGCGTTCTACCGCCGATTCTGTGGCGTAGGCTGGGCGTTGTTTCCGACTAGTACCCTTACCCCGGGTGCGGGTCGTGACACATTTTTGGTGGTGGCCCATGCAGGTCTAGCTTCACAAGTATGTGATATCATGGTAGTACGACAATTTAGTTGTACTACTGCGAGCCAGCAATAGGATATAGGATATAGGCTGAGATACTCAATCACATCTAGGAAAATTCTTTTGATTCAACTATTCTCCTTTGATATTGATACTTGATCTCTTAAACTGTCCTTTCCTTGATATCTTACATCTTGTGCCATATTGATTCCTTATTCCGTCTTTTTATGAGACATACTCGGAGATACTTGCGGAGGCACGCAAGGTTGAGCGGGATCTGGGTTTGAAGACCAAGAGAGACCATGATTCTTTTCTGGGGGCCAACGGCAGTGCAGTATTTGCCAAACGTCATCATTTCCAGTCCAGACCTTTCCAGCAGCCACAGCAGAACCAGACTCCAGCTAGAGCGCCTTTTCACCAGGCACCTCAGCAGCAGAGGCAGTTACAGCAAGCTCTATGCAACTTCTGCAAGAAGCCCGGCCACATCTGGGAAGTTTGCAGAAAGAGGCTAGGAGTTTGTTTGTATTGTGGTACTGAAGGGCATCAATTGAGGGAGTGTCCTCGTCGTGCAGTTCAGGGAGCAGCTCCAGCTCCGAGGGCACAGATAAGACCACCTGCAGCACAACCGAGGGGACCGCTTCTGACACAGCAGTAGCATTTTGTCCAGCATCAGCAGCAGGGAGGTGCTCGGCAGGGACGAGCGTTTGCTATGACAGTCGAAGAGGAGGAACCCACAGGAGATGTCATCGCAGGTTCTATTCTTCTTGATTCCATTCCAGCTTTAGCTTTGTTTGATAGTGGTGCTTCCCATAGTTTTGTATCTGTTTCTTTTGCTCTAAAGCATGGTTTGGTAGCTGAGTCTTTGCTTAGGACTTGCAAGATCATGACCGGGGGAGGCATTATCCTGGTTAATGATATTTGCAAGGATCAAAGAGTTACTCTGGGAGGCCGGGAGTTGAGTGCGTGTCTACTTGTAATGCCACTTCCGAGCTACGACATTGTACTCGGGATGGATTGGTTGAGTAGGCACCGTGCTAGCATAGATTGTAGATGAGGTAGAGTTTTGTTTGGTCCGCCAGGAGAGCCAGAGTTCGAGTTTGCTAGAGGAACTGCGGAGCAGGAAGAAGGCATTATTTGTGGAGCTATGGTGGAAGACAAGGAGTTGCCACATCCGTTGATAGCAGAATTTTTGGATGTGTTTCCTGAAGAATTGCCAGGATTGCCGCCAGATCGAGATGTTGAATTTTCTATAGACTTGGTGCCAGGTGCAGAACCGATTTCGCAGCATGTCTATAGAGTAAACAACAGCGAGCTGGTCGAGTTAAAGAAGCAGGTGGACGAATTGCAGGATAAGGGGTTTATCAGATCGAGTTCTTCACCATGGGGAGCCCCGGTATTGTTTGTACCAAAGAAGGATGGATCGGTGCGTATGTGCATTGATTACAGGGCTTTGAATAATCTCACTATCAAGAATAAGTATCCTTTGCCACGGATTGATGATCTGTTTGATCAGTTGAGTGGTGCGAAGGTGTTTTCTAAGATAGATTTGAGATCAGGCTACCATCAGGTGAAGGTGAAGCCGGAGGACATACCGAAGACTGCTTTTAGAACTCGGTATGGTCAGTTCGAGTTTATGGTGATGCCGTTTGGTTTGACTAATGCACCGGCGGTATTTATGAACTTGATGAACAAGGTGTTCCACCAGTACCTTGACAAGTTCGTGGTGGTGTTCATCGACGACATACTCATATACTCGAGGACACCGGAGGAGCATGAGTAGCATTTGAGGATTGTGTTGGATATGCTGAGGAAGAAGAAGCTGTATGGAAAGTTCTCCAAATGTGAGTTTTTCTTGGACAAGGTGGAATTCTTGGGGCATGTTGTGACTGGTGATGGTATTTCAGTGGATCCGAAGAAGATTTCAGCAGTGGAATCTTGGAAGACTCCGAGTTCGGTAGCAGAGATCAGGAGTTTCTTGGGATTGGCAGGCTACTACAGAAAGTTTGTGCAAGATTTTTCGAGGATTGCCGAGCCGATGACCAGACTCACAAGGAAGGATGTGGAGTTTGTTTGGACGGAAGATTGCCAGGCCGCTTTTGAGGAGTTGAAAAAGAGGTTGACGTCTGCTCCTATTTTGACATTGCCATCAGGGTCCGGAGGTTTCACTATTTATAGTGATGCATCGGGAAAGGGTTTAGGTTGTGTTCTTCAGCAGCATGGGAAAGTGATTGCCTATGCATCCAGGCAATTGCGTCCTCATGAAAAGAACTATCCTACCCATGATTTGGAGTTGGCAGCTGTCATATTCGTCCTGAAGTTGTGGAAACATTATTTGTACGGAGAGCGTGTGGAGATCTTCACAGACCACAAAAGCTTAAAGTACGTTTTCACGCAGAAGGAGTTGAACATGAGGCAGCGTCGGTGGTTGGAACTGATGAAGGATTTTGATATCTCTTTGCAATATCATCCTGGGAAGGCCAATGTAGTTGCCGATGCTTTGAGCAGGTATCCGGTAGCTATGTTCTTGACGCAGGATCGATATTTATTGGAGGACTTGGAGAGCTTGGGCATTGAGGTGATTGTTCCGGGTGGTGCTATACAGATATGGGGATTGCAGATACATTCAGATTTGATGGATAGGATCAAGGCAGCACAGTATAATGACGTATCTTTGAGGAGTATCAGAGCTCAGGTGAGAGCAGGATTGGAGGATGATTTCACTATTGCAGAGGATGGATCTTTGAGGCATAGAGTTAGATTGTGTGTGCCTAGTGGGGAGTTGCGAGAGGAGATATTGCAGGAAGCGCATCGCTCTCAGTATTCCATACATCCAGGTGCTAACAAGATGTATCGGGATATGCGAGAGAGTGTGTGGTGGTATGGCATGAAGAGGGAAGTGGCACAGTTTGTATCCAGATGCTTAGTGTGCCAGCAGGTGAAAGCCGAGAGGCAGAGGCCAGGAGGTTTACTTCAGCCATTACCCATTCCAGAGTGGAAGTGGGAACACATTACTATGGATTTTGTGTCCGGACTACCCCGATCTCCAGGAGGGAAAGACGCGATTTGGGTCATTGTTGATAGATTGACCAAGTCGGCCCACTTTTTGCCTTTCAAGGTGGGTTTGTCTACGGAGAAGCTGGCAGAGATGTATGTGAGGCAGATCGTTAGGATACATGGAGTTCCCGTCAGCATAGTCTCAGATCGGGATAGTCGTTTCACTTCTCATTTCTGGAGGAGTTTGCAGGAGAGTTTGGGCACTCAGCTCAAATTCAGTACTGCATATCATCCTCAGACAGATGGACAGTCAGAGAGGACTATTCAGACTCTCGAGGATATGTTGCGCACTTGTGTACTAGATTTCGGGGGTTCTTGGGAGGACCATCTCCATTTGGTAGAGTTTGCTTACAACAACAGTTACCAGGCCAGTATGGTCGGAGATGTCACCTTTTGAAGCTCTATATGGTCGGAGGTGTCGTACTCCTTTGTCTTGGGACGATATTGGAGAGAGAGTTTTGCTTGGGCCAGAGATGGTTGTGGATGCAGCAGAGAAGGTTCAGTTGATCAGAGACAGACTTCGAGTGGCACAGGACAGACAACGGCATTGGGCCGATAGCCATCGGAGACCCTTGGAGTTTGAGGTATAGTTTAGATTTTATTTTGTGTGCTTGTTCTTGGTTGTTTGTTATAGATAAGTTCTTAAGGTGGTGTTTTGTTCTAGGTGGGTGGTTTGGTGTTTCTGAGGATTTCTCCGACACGAGGCACGATTCGCTTCGGTGGAGGCGGAAAGCTTAGTCCGCGATTCATTGGACCTTTCGCTATTCTAGAGAGGGTCGGTACAGTTGCTTATAGACTAGACTTGCCACCTGCATTGGAGGGAGTGCACAACGTGTTTCATGTGTCGCAGTTGAGATGATACGTGGCAGATCCTAGTCATGTATTGGATCACTCAGAGATAGAGGTGGGCCCTACTCTTAGCTATCCAGAGCAGCCAGTTGGAATTCTGGATCGGAGAGAGAAGGTGCTGAGGAACCAGACTATTCCTTTGGTGCGCGTCGCATGGAGGCATCACTCTCCGGGAGAGTCTACCTGGGAGAGAGAGGATGACATGCGAGAGCGTTATCCATATTTGTTTGTACCTTGAGGTATGTTATTTCTAGTTATGTTCTGTTCATTGTTATGTTCTGTTCATTAGTTAGTTGTGATTCTTTAGTTCTGTTCTGTGATTTTCTGGGGGTAGTTTTCGTCTTTGAATTTCGAGGACGAAATTATTTTAAGGAGGGTAGACTTGTCACTACCACATTTTAGGAAAAATGGTATTTTAGTAATTTCCTATTTAAATAAATATTGTGCATGGTAAATAATTAATTGTTGTATTATTTAATTGTTGTTAGATATTATTAAATTATTTTGGACTTATTTCTAGTGGACCCAACTAGTTTAGTTTGGACCCATGGACCAACATGAATTAAATAGTTAGATTTGGCCCATTTAGAAAGCCCATAGTTAAGGAGATGGATTAAATTAATTAAATGATTAGACTAGAAGCTTCCTTCCTTAATTATTTCTTCATGAGAGGCCCCAAGGGGTACATTGGACATTTTACAATTGCTTGGGGGAGGGGCTATGGCCGGCCTATATAAGAGGGGGGAAATTTCTCTCTCCTCTCATCTCATTCCAAATCTAGATCTAGAATTCTCCCACTACCAAATTCCCTCCATTCCCAATCCAATTCCCTACCAAATTCATTCCAAATTCTTCCCAATTCACCATTAGAGAAGGAGGAAGCAAGGATCTAGAAGAAGGAAGCAAAGATCTACAAAGAGGAGCAAGGATCTACAATTTGGAAGCAAGTTCATCTCAATTGGAAGTTTCATTGGGAATCCATCTCCCAATAGGTATAATTCAGATTTTTTCCATTTAAATAGCTTCTAAATCTGAGATTTAATCATGTAAAATCAATCTGAGATTTAATCATGTAAAATCAACCTATATGTATGTAAAATGAACCTATATGTATGTATGTACTACAATATAATATGTAGCTTTCTTGCATGCAAATATATATGTTACTACTTGTTAAATAATATAATTTATACATAAAATGTTTTATAAAATATATTTGTATATTTAATTGTGTAATTATATTATTTATAATTATTATGTAATTATTTAGATATTAATGTAAATATTTTAGGTGTGCTTCTAGCCATGTAAATTATATGTTCTTTGTTAAATATTTGAAGGTATAAGTTTATGTGTATATTAATATATATATGTACATTTTTGTATTAATGGTTTATATATATATATATATATATATATATATATATATATATATATATATATATATATATATATATATATATATATATATATATATATATATATATATACTGTTTTATATATTCTGTTTATATATATATATATATATATATATATATATATATATATATATATATATATATATATATATATATATATATATATATATATATATATATATATTGTTTATATATTCTGTTTTTATATATATAATTATATATATACAACTTGTTTTAGTGACAGTGAATTAATGACAGTAAAAAAACTGTCATTAATTAGCCGACTAATAGCAGCCGCTGTAGTCTTCGGGCAATTAATGACAAACCTATCATTAATTGCAGCAGCGGGAAACAGCAGCTTTTCTGCGATGCTTTTCCGCGACAGTTTAACTGTCAGCGAAAACCAAAGCAGTGGCAGTTTATTATTTGGGTTTCGGTGACAGTCCTTCGGTGACAGTCCCGACTGTCACTATTTAAACTGTTTTGATTTAATCCTATTTTATTCACTGTTTTTCAATGACGCTTTGACAGATTTAATGTATATATTATATATTATAATTGTATATATATATATGTATATATATATATGTGTTTTGTGAGGAATAATAATTGTAATAATATATTATGTTATTTATATAAATGTTGGGTTGTATATATTATTTTAGGGTATATATTAATTGTATTATTAGTATACTTTGTGTGAGTTCTTTTTGAATCTAATTTGATTCCTAAATTATTGTAGTTTATCTCTATATTATTTTATAGATGTCTTGTGAGGTTGACTTTGGGTTTGACCATGTTTGACTTTAGTGGACTTTAGAGTTGACCATAGTTGACTTTTACCTTAGAATTGACTTATTGACCTAGAAGTTGCCTAGTTTGACTTGTTCTCTTTCCGGGACCTTGTATTAATGTGGTATTCCATGTCTAGGTCTTCGAGGCACCGAGTCAGACATTTGTGAGACTGTTCATTGGACTTCAGACGAGTACATTCTCTGATAGTTTCTCATTTATGATATCCTCTATGTTCGTTGTATCTAGTGTAGATATACATGTTCTCTTGACACTATGGTTACACGGATTGGTATATCCGGATCTCGTCATGAGATGTTATTCCTTGGTATATGGTGTATATGGTGCAAGTATTGTTTCATTGGTTATCTTGTACATGTACAGACACCGATTCTCGGGGAGACTAGCTATCTTCTTGGGGAATCTCGTGCCATAACGTACCGTGGTTGGATCTATTATACCAGTCGGGGGTGGAGAGTATTTTAGTGTAGATATGTGATCATACCCTCCTTGTGCACGTCTTGTTTCTTGTGAGTGTTGATCATACACCGCACGTATGATTAACCAGGCCATTATACTCTTGTGCAAGTTCCCAAGCCGATCACATGTTAAAGCTAGTACTCACACACTTAGTCATTAGTATTCTTGTTCCATCAGCATGTTGTTCATTATTGTATTTCTTTTCAGTATTTCCTTATTGTCTCTACATTCTTGTCCCTATTTATGCATCTTATTTATCCACAGCTATTTACTGTTACATAGTTTTTATCATTATTTGAGAACTGCTGTTAGGGTTGTACTCTGCTCCTTTCCTGACTGAATATATTTTTTCATATGACACTGAGGAGTACCCTACCTATTATGGACCCCAGGATGTTGTGGGTTTAGATTCTGAGACCCTGGCTCAAGAGGGACTTATCCCAACTGAGACAGTTGACCCTGGAGTTGTAGCTTTATAGTTTTGTAGTATTCTTTTGTACTGGATTTGTCTCCAGCATATTTCTGTATTTTTCTTCAGACTCATTGATGTATTATTTTAGACTCATGAGTTGTATTGTGACTATTCTATTCTTATCTGATTCGTGTTCATTCTATCTTAGTTCTGTGATTGAGTACACTATCTTTTGGTGGTTCATTATATTAGATAGACTTTCTAGACAGTGTTCTATCGCCGATTCTGCGGCGTAGGCTGGGCGTTGTTTCCGACTAGTACCCTTACCCCGGGTGCGGGTCGTGACAGGTGATGATGATGACTTTAATGGCGGTGGTCAAGGTGTCTCCTGCGTGCGGATCTCGACAGGGACGGGGATAAGGGATGAAGGAGGAGGGATGATGGTAATGTCGGTTGTAGGTTTCTTTTTGTGGTCTTAGGAATAGGAAAAATAGGGAAGAGGAATAATATATATATTTATGTGAGTATGGTGTTGGGTTGACCTAGAATAGGTTTGACTGGTCAACTCCTCTTGGGTTGGGCCTTGGTCTACAATCCTTGGAGTAGGTCTTGGGCTCACATGGGGATGCTTGGAAGGGCTATAATTGCAGGATTTAAAATACAAGGATGGGTTTAAAATAAATGGGGGCGATGTGCGCGTTGTACATCCAAAAATTACGGAAAACTTTCGGTGAAGGGGAAAGATAGATTTCTTTATGAATTGTCCAATGGTGGGGACACCTAAATGCATTTTTGCATAAAATCCCCCCAACAATTAGAAAATTGCACAAAGGCAGAAATTGGATTTAATTAATTAAATCGAAACGCGCATGATATTCTATAATTAATTAGGAGTACATGGGATTAATTTTAGGTGGACCACAAGTGTCAGGGGCGTAGAGGGGACAGTGTAGAATATTAATAAAATTCGATTTGCACAAGATGGTCAAGATTGTGTCCCCAATTTTGATTGGGACGCACAAGGGTACAAAATTAGAAATTATATCGAATTAAGAAATAACGTCCGCGACGTTTATTGTGCGGCTAAAATATAGCATCAGAGAGCAATATTATAAGTTGTACAAGGGTCAGAATAGTAGGCGGACATGTCTAGGATGAAGTTGTGAAATTCGTAGATAGGCAATGGCTAGTGAAGTACTCCAATTATCGAAGCAACGGTAAGGTGCGCTACAAGATATAAATTATTGCATAATTAAATCAAATGACGTGTTCTAAATCTAGTTGGTTCGAACTAGCCCTAGTTTCACTATCTAAGCGAATTAGGCCTAATTTTGGGTGAGGGGGTTTACAACCCAATATCCTAGAGATTGACTCATACAACTTAGAAATAGCTAGTTTAACCATGTTTGACTGTTTTGACTTAGAAATAGCTTTATGACCTAGAATTGAACTAGTTAACTTATTTTCATTCCAAAACCTTATATTGATGCAATATACCATATATAGGTCTGTGTGACACCAGTTGTCACGCCCCAGTCCCAAAATACGTAGGACTAGAAACACGTAAGCATGCCAGCCATATGTATATGGAGACTCCAATATATGAAAACTATAACACATACGTATGTTGTAATATGAATAACAATTCACAAGTGGTATATACTTATCACAAGTCACAAGGCATAATCTAAATCTCATCCACAGAATCAAATAGAAATAAATAACCAATAACTATATAACTAAATCTCAATATGAAGTATTAAAGGATAATAGTCGGATGGAAATAATCTACTACCAAACTAGAATATAAGATAAACAAAACAATATAAGTACATCAACTAACAATCAATGAGACTCAAAGAAAAGACCTCCTCAAAATATAAGTAGCAAGTTCGGATCTGCGCTCCTACGAATACTCATGAACGTCTACACCTGGAAAGGGACCAGGTCCTCAGAGGGACGTAATAAGATATAGAAGCATGCCAATAAAGTACTGAAAATAAACATCTAATGGGTCGCCTAACCGTCTATGTGAATGTACGTTAAGAATAACTTTCCAACAAGTGGGCTATCTGGCCATAAATAGGATTGGCATAAATCTCTCGGAGAATCAGGGGCCTACAAAGCATATCGTCTTTTGAATGCCAGAGGCCGCCAGTAATATATGGGTCATCACCGCCACGTATCTCCGGCGGAGCGTACGAGTTACAAAAAAGAAAGTACAAAGGAGCCCAAATGCCTTACTTGTTGTTCTTCCCATTCCATGCTCTAAGCATGTCCTATCCATGACACGATAATAACTCTAATAACTGTCGAGTCTTCTAGCATACAAAGTTTCTATCGGCAGTCATTCCCTATCGCACGTCCTATACGTACAGGAGGCCACCCTATCACGCAAGTCCGTATCCTACATGAGACTCACACTCGTATAACAGTTGTGTCACGGCCAATGAAACCTAAGAATGCCTCATGATAATGGGGCGGTCTCATAAACTAGGTCACATGCATATACATAATAAAAATAGAATACGATGACACCGTCGTTGCACCCAAGTTTCCTTGAATGTGCAGTTTATATAGCAGTTAAAATATATAAACTAATAAGCAGAAATAAGATGCATGCAACATATGGAATATAAATTATAGTACAATGATAAGGTATACTTGCCTGGCAAGAAAGCAGCGTAGTGCCAATAACCTGCTTCTGAAGTATCGCAGAACAATCCGATATCCTATATACATATAATATAATACAATACAACATCAGCCATTACACTAGTACATGCACAACCATAATTACACTGGACTTAGAGGGTACGCTAGGGGTGATACTGGTCGACTAACAGGGTCAACTGTGCATCTAATTACGCGGGTATCCTATATTAAATGTTGTATCAAAAATCAGACAGTCCACTAACATGTGTCTAAGCCAGTACGTTAATATACACAAGGCAGTCAACTCACAAGTTCTTAGGGTCACTTGGTCAAACGTAAATATAGGATATCCATAATTAATCTAGGGGTCTTACAGCAATATATTATAGTCAAACCTAGTACTAGCATTTAATTACTTATACAATACATATATATATATATATATATATATATATATATATATATATATATATATATATATATATATACACCAATCTGAACATTATATACATACGCGTATGTATACGTATACGGGTTATACGGTCAAATGTTAATACAGAGTATCCACTACTAACACTTATGGTCACTCAACATCTATAATACAGTCATGCCTAGTACTAGCAGTAATTACCACATAATGTATATGCACCAAATTAATTAACCTACACACACGCACACTAGTCTTTTGGTGAACCGATACGGTCTGAACTAAACTATACCTTAAGCGATACTAATCACAAACATACATAAAATAAAAGGAGAGGGACAGGTCCGAACCTTGGGTTAGTGTGCACAGGCACGAGAATCGAGGGTGACTACTGTAGGTTATCTTTTGTGAGGGTGATGGGTCCACAAAGACGACGACGATATCGATATTGATGATGATGACGAGGGTGATGATTTGTGACTAAGGTAATGGTGATGATGATTAGGATGTAGGTTGATCATGGGAATGGTGATTAGGATGATTAAGGGGATGGTGATGATGATTATGGGAATGATGATGAGAATTAATAGTGATAATGATATAGGCTATGATGGTGATGAAAGGGGTGATGATGAAGGGATGATGACCGGAGTTCGACGGTTAAGGAGGTCCGATAAGGGGTGGAAGGAAGACAAGGAAGAGGAGGATAGGGTGGAGATGATGAAGAGGGTGGTGGACTCGGGTCCTGACCGGAGGCGAGTGGGGGTTGAAGAGGAGGTCGGGTGCTCTAGTCGAAGGGAAGGAGACGAGGTAGTGGTGGTGGTATGGTACAGAAGGTGGAAGTTCAGGCGACTGGCAGCGGGAAGAAGATGGTGGCTCGTGGTGGTGATGGAAGGAGAGGCGTCGGCAGCTTGGTACAGGTCGTGACTGTCACGCCCCGAGGCGTCCCCCGAGTCGTGACCGCCGTGCGGGCCTGGAGTTGCGCCCGCACAAGGCTTTTTAATGATTTGCATAGCAAGCACATACTCAGAGTACGCAGATAAATTGAAACACAGATTTGAAACATAGAAAAGTTCTCTTTATTGATAATGAGCATCTATTACAAACTCCTGAACGAGTTAGCTAATATGCCGAACGGCTTACAAAAGGGTTGACTCAAAATGAGATAGCAGTCCTGTACATTACATCCTTTTATAAACTCAAAACGATAAGGACCTCCAGGCTGGAGGATCGCTTTGCCCCGGAGCTGCATTTGTGTATGAAGAGTTGCAGCTTCGGACTTCAAAAGGCTTCGAGGCGCGGTGAAGACGCGCTAACAGCTGGACTGGATCGGGAAGACGACTTCGGCTCCTCGCTCGGTTCGCCTTAGTGCGGAGAACCTGTTTCAACGAGGGTCAGCATATCGAAACATGCTGGTGAAGGCGAGCTAGCCTGACTATACCAATCAACACGTTGTTTAGTGAAGCATGCATATTTGGTTGGTTTCTATCTTGCCTTAGTTCATTTACAGTTAAGCAGCATATTGAATTTACTGAAATAAACGTGCCACCGTTCGGTGGATTTTACCTGACCGTCTGAATTACCTGCACAATACTTACCATGCCTTCCCTGCCACGGAGACACAAGTTAGTATGCAACAGGTTTAAATATACACGATGATCACTGGCGTGGTGCCATAACGGACAGTAGTCTTTGACGAGAATGGTTTGCAACGTAAGTACAAGAGGTGCTGCAAGCCATTTCCGCCGAACAAGAGACTAGAACAATATGTCTCGCCCGGACCGGATCGATGCCAGTGCCCCAGCATCGTCCGCGAGACGTTTTCCTGTGCACAAGTTGTCCATGATCGAACAAGATACAAGTAACAAGTTATTGCAGTTGAGGCAACAAGAGTACAAGACAAGCAATTGTACAAGACAAGCACAATTCATGATTTATTCCCTAACGAACAAGCATGCAGTTCAGTATCCGTTCATGAAGTTATTGACAAGCATAATGAACCAAGTCTATTCTCTTTTATCTTGGTTTCTTTTATTATTACTTGGTATCGTTTGATCGGGGCAAAGGAGAGTGCAGATTGATTAGCTGTGAAGCTTGGAAGTAGGACTAGCTAATCGGGTTGGTAGCCACTCACTTAGATTTTGGAAAGAAGAAGGAAAGAGGCGCTTCACGACTCCGCTCGCAAGCCGCCTACTGCTCGTTCACCTGCACACGAACAGCTCGATTAATACTTCTTCCTCTCTTTCCAATCTCGGAATTGAAGTGCAGTTCAATGAACGAAAACAATGAAAACCATCGAAACCGTTCAAGGAAAACAAGCAAATCCCAAAACCAACTCAAAGCACGAAAGCAACAAGCGACATCGAAAACCGAGGCAATAAAAGATAGCAGCGGAGAGGTCCCTCCTGACTCTGCCGCTAAGCCGATCCCGGGGGCGCAGTCCACTGAATATGGGAATCGATTCTGAAGAAACAAATCCATAACGAGGACGAGTTCTTAATTCAATCTATTCTGATCGAACGATACCGTCTTGTGTTTCTTAGCCGCGCTCTCCGCATCGGGAGAACGGGGCGCTACATCCTACCCAACCAATTGGAAGTTTCGTCCCAAAACTTAAGATAGGACCTACCGTTAGGGATTGTTTCGTTGGGGGCGATCATGACTCAAGGAACAAGTACGAACAGAATGGTCTGATCCGCCACAGGCTAGGCATAACCCAAGTTTCATACGACATTTGTCGATTGCATGGCCTGACTTTTTACAGAATTTACAGTAGGGCATTGTGTTCCCTTTGTGTGAACCACTGTCATTTCGGCGCTTTGCAGCGTTGTTTCCTCTCTCGTCGCTTTGGCGTTTGTGACTGGATGTATGCACAGCGCCGGCAGGAACGTGAGGATAGTGCGGTTCAAGCGACAGGGCGTGATTCATGACTTCACGCATTGTCCGATACTGTGGAACGGCTACGTGCGAATGGATGGCAGGGCGTAGTCCACCTTCAAACCTTCTAGCTCGACTCGCTGCATCAGGTAAATAGGCCCTAGCGAATTTGGAGAGTCGGTTGAACTCGGCGGAGTACTCTTTAACTGTCATGCTGCCTTGCCGCAGCTGCACGAACTCGTTCTCCATTTGACGTTGGACTGGAGGGGGTACATACTCCTCTTCGAACGCGGCACAAAAAGTCGTCCACGAGATCGCCTCCTCTCCGTGATCAAGTTGGAGAGATCGTCGATGCATGTCCCACCAATCGTGTGCGTTGAGGCGGAGCTGCAGTTGCGCGCAGGAGACGCGCTTATCTTCGGGGACCTCTAACAGAGCGAAGTGATCTTCAAGTTCGGCCAACCAATCTAGAGCTACGACTGGGTCCTCAGTCCCGTTGAATGGGGTGTTGCAGACTTTCTTGAAGCGGCCAAAGTCGAAGGCAGTCACGTCCCTCGCTCTTGGAATTTGCGGTGTCTCTACTTCAAGCACGGGCTGCTCCACCGGAATTGTTGTTGTTGCGGCGGAATAGTTGGCAGCCAAAGTCTGAACGATCTGATGTAGGGTATCTACCTGCTTCTGTTGGACTGAGAATCGTGCTTCTATATTGTCTTGAAACTTGAGCTGACTCTCTTCCGCTCGCTTCTCGGCCCGTTCATGGCGAGCCTCGTCCCTTTGTTGGTTTTCCCCCAACATCTGCAATATTTGCTGAACGGGATCGATGCTTGGCGTGGCTCGCTGGCTTCTTGAACTTCCCGAAGTGCCCGAACTACTCCCTTGGCCTTGCGTTTCGTCCGGGACTTGCGCTGCAGATTGCGCTGGATTCATTCCTTCAAAAGAAGGTAAATTACATTAGGATCATAATGTATTATGGACTTATTGCATGAACGTATCTCATTTTGGCCTAGCGAGTTCAAGAGTTCGCACAGGAATTTGATCGTTAAAGGAACTTTTCCAGCACGAAGTCTAAGGAACTTTGAATCTGTGCTCTGATACCACTATGTCACGCCCCGAGGCGTCCCCCGAGTCGTGACCGCCGTGCGGGCCTGGAGTTGCGCCCGCACAAGGCTTTTTAATGATTTGCATAGCAAGCACATACTCAGAGTACGCAGATAAATTGAAACACAGATTTGAAACATAGAAAAGTTCTCTTTATTGATAATGAGCATCTATTACAAACTTCTGAACGAGTTAGCTAATATGCCGAACGGCTTACAAAAGGGTTGACTCAAAATGAGATAGCAGTCCTGTACATTACATCCTTTTATAAACTCAAAACGATAAGGACCTCCAGGCTGGAGGATCGCTTTGCCCCGGAGCTGCATTTGTGTATGAAGAGTTGCAGCTTCGGACTTCAAAAGGCTCCGAGGCGCGGTGAAGACGCGCTAACAGCTGGACTGGATCGGGAAGACGACTTCGGCTCCTCGCTCGGTTCGCCTTAGTGCGGAGAACCTGTTTCAACGAGGGTCAGCATATCGAAACATGCTGGTGAAGGCGAGCTAGCCTGACTATACCAATCAACACGTTGTTTAGTGAAGCATGCATATTTGGTTGGTTTCTATCTTGCCTTAGTTCATTTACAGTTAAGCAGCATATTGAATTTACTGAAATGAACGTGCCACCGTTCGGTGGATTTTACCTGACCGTCTGAATTACCTGCACAATACTTACCATACCTTCCCTGCCACGGAGACACAAGTTAGTATGCAACAGGTTTAAATATACACGATGATCACTGGCGTGGTGCCATAACGGACAGTAGTCTTTGACGAGAATGGTTTGCAACGTAAGTACAAGAGGTGCTGCAAGCCATTTCCGCCGAACAAGAGACTAGAACAATATGTCTCGCCCGGACCGGATCGATGCCAGTGCCCCAGCATCGTCCGCGAGACGTTTCCCTGTGCACAAGTTGTCCATGATCGAACAAGATACAAGTAACAAGTTATTGCAGTTGAGGCAACAAGAGTACAAGACAAGCAATTGTACAAGACAAGCACAATTCATGATTTATTCCCTAACGAACAAGCATGCAGTTCAGTATCCGTTCATGAAGTTATTGACAAGCATAATGAACCAAGTCTATTCTCTTTTATCTTGGTTTCTTTTATTATTACTTGGTATCGTTTGATCGGGGCAAAGGAGAGTGCGGATTGATTAGCTGTGAAGCTTGGAAGCAGGACTAGCTAATCGGGTTGGTAGCCACTCACTTAGATTTTGGAAAGAAGAAGGAAAGAGGCGCTTCACGACTCCGCTCGCAAGCCGCCTACTGCTCGTTCACCTGCACACGAACAGCTCGATTAATACTTCTTCCTCTCTTTCCAATCTCGGAATTGAAGTGCAGTTCAATGAACGAAAACAATGAAAACCATCGAAACCGTTAAAGGAAAACAAGCAAATCCCAAAACCAACTCAAAGCACGAAAGCAACAAGCGACATCGAAAACTGAGGCAATAAAAGATAGCAGCGGAGAGGTCCCTCCTGACTCTGCCGCTAAGCCGATCCCGGGGGCGCAGTCCACTGAATATGGGAATCGATTCCGAAGAAACAAATCCATAACGAGGACGAGTTCTTAATTCAATCTATTCCGATCGAACGATACCGTCTTGTGTTTCTTAGCCGCGCTCTCCGCATCGGGAGAACGGGGCGCTACATCCTACCCAACCAATTGGAAGTTTCGTCCCGAAACTTAAGATAGGACCTACCGTTAGGGATTGTTTCGTTGGGGGCGATCATGACTCAAGGAACAAGTACGAACAGAATGGTCTGATCCGCCACAGGCTAGGCATAACCCAAGTTTCATACGACATTTGTCGATTGCATGGCCTGACTTTTTACAGAATTTACAGTAGGGCATTGTGTTCCCTTTGTGTGAACCACTGTCATTTCGGCGCTTTGCAGCGTTGTTTCCTCTCTCGTCGCTTTGGCGTTTGTGACTGGATGTATGCACAGCGCCGGCAGGAACGTGAGGATAGTGCGGTTCAAGCGACAGGGCGTGATTCATGACTTCACGCATTGTCCGATACTGTGGAACGGCTACGTGCGAATGGATGGCAGGGCGTAGTCCACCTTCAAACCTTCTAGCTCGACTCGCTGCATCAGGTAAATAGGCCCTAGCGAATTTGGAGAGTCGGTTGAACTCGGCGGAGTACTCTTTAACTGTCATGCTGCCTTGCCGCAGCTGCACGAACTCGTTCTCCATTTGACGTTGGACTGGAGGGGGTACATACTCCTCTTCGAACGCGGCACAAAAAGTCGTCCACGAGATCGCCTCCTCTCCGTGATCAAGTTGGAGAGATCGTCGATGCACGTCCCACCAATCGTGTGCGTTGAGGCGGAGCTGCAGTTGCGCGCAGGAGACGCGCTTATCTTCGGGGACCTCTAACAGAGCGAAGTGATCTTCAAGTTCGGCCAACCAATCTAGAGCTACGACTGGGTCCTCAGTCCCGTTGAATGGGGTGTTGCAGACTTTCTTGAAGCGGCCAAAGTCGAAGGCAGTCACGTCCCTCGCTCTTGGAATTTGCGGTGTCTCTACTTCAAGCATGGGCTGCTCCACCGGAATCGTTGTTGTTGCGGCGGAATAGTTGGCAGCCAAAGTCTGAACGATCTGATGCAGGGTATCTACCTGCTTCTGTTGGACTGAGAATCGTGCTTCTATATTGTCTTGAAACTTGAGCTGACTCTCTTCCGCTCGCTTCTCGGCCCGTTCATGGCGAGCCTCGTCCCTTTGTTGGTTTTCCCCCAACATCTGCAATATTTGCTGAACGGGATCGATGCTTGGCGTGGCTCGCTGGCTTCTTGAACTTCCCGAAGTGCCCGAACTACTCCCTTGGCCTTGCGTTTCGTCCGGGACTTGCGCTGCAGATTGCGCTGGATTCATTCCTTCAAAAGAAGGTAAATTACATTAGGATCATAATGTATTATGGACTTATTGCATGAACGTATCTCATTTTGGCCTAGCGAGTTCAAGAGTTCGCACAGGAATTTGATCGTTAAAGGAACTTTTCCAGCACGAAGTCTAAGGAACTTTGAATCTGTGCTCTGATACCACTATGTCACGCCCCGAGGCGTCCCCCGAGTCGTGACCGCCGTGCGGGCCTAGAGTTGCGCCCGCACAAGGCTTTTTAATGATTTGCATAGCAAGCACATACTCAGAGTACGCAGATAAATTGAAACACAGATTTGAAACATAGAAAAGTTCTCTTTATTGATAATGAGCATCTATTACAAACTCCTGAACGAGTTAGCTAATATGCCGAACGGCTTACAAAAGGGTTGACTCAAAATGAGATAGCAGTCCTGTACATTACATCCTTTTATAAACTCAAAACGATAAGGACCTCCAGGCTGGAGGATCGCTTTGCCCCGGAGCTGCATTTGTGTATGAAGAGTTGCAGCTTCGGACTTCAAAAGGCTCCGAGGCGCGGTGAAGACGCGCTAACAGCTGGACTGGATCGTGAAGACGACTTCGGCTCCTCGCTCGGTTCGCCTTAGTGCGGAGAACCTGTTTCAACGAGGGTCAGCATATCGAAACATGCTGGTGAAGGCGAGCTAGCCTGACTATACCAATCAATACGTTGTTTAGTGAAGCATGCATATTTGGTTGGTTTCTATCTTGCCTTAGTTCATTTACAGTTAAGCAGCATATTGAATTTACTGAAATGAACGTGCCACCGTTCGGTAGATTTTACCTGACCGTCTGAATTACCTGCACAATACTTACCATGCCTTCCCTGCCACGGAGACACAAGTTAGTATGCAACAGGTTTAAATATACACGATGATCACTGGCGTGGTGCCATAACGGACAGTAGTCTTTGACGAGAATGGTTTGCAACGTAAGTACAAGAGGTGCTGCAAGCCATTTCCGCCGAACAAGAGACTAGAACAATATGTCTCGCCCGGACCGGATCGATGCCAGTGCCCCAGCATCGTCCGCGAGACGTTTCCCTGTGCACAAGTTGTCCATGATCGAACAAGATACAAGTAACAAGTTATTGCAGTTGAGGCAACAAGAGTACAAGACAAGCAATTGTACAAGACAAGCACAATTCATGATTTATTCCCTAATGAACAAGCATGCAGTTCAGTATCCGTTCATGAAGTTATTGACAAGCATAATGAACCAAGTCTATTCTCTTTTATCTTGGTTTCTTTTATTATTACTTGGTATCGTTTGATCGGGGCAAAGGAGAGTGCGGATTGATTAGCTGTGAAGCTTGGAAGCAGGACTAGCTAATCGGGTTGGTAGCCACTCACTTAGATTTTGGAAAGAAGAAGGAAAGAGGCGCTTCACGACTCCGCTCGCAAGCCGCCTACTGCTCGTTCACCTGCACACGAACAGCTCGATTAATACTTCTTCCTCTCTTTCCAATCTCGGAATTGAAGTGCAGTTCAATGAACGAAAATAATGAAAACCATCGAAACCGTTCAAGGAAAACAAGCAAATCCCAAAACCAACTCAAAGCACGAAAGCAACAAGCGACATCGAAAACTGAGGCAATAAAAGATAGCAGCGGAGAGGTCCCTCCTGACTCTGCCGCTAAGCCGATCCCGGGGGCGCAGTCCACTGAATATGGGAATCGATTCCGAAGAAACAAATCCATAACGAGGACGAGTTCTTAATTCAATCTATCCCGATCGAACGATACCGTCTTGTGTTTCTTAGCCGCGCTCTCCGCATCGGGAGAACGGGGCGCTACATCAGAGCCCCGTTCCGTTAATTCCCGGCGATTCGTGCAGGTACTCCAAGGCACGGTGATTCGTGCCCGGTCCGTTAATTCCCGGCCGCACGGGGCGGGGCAGGGCGGAGCGGCGGCCCGGGCGGGTCCGGGGCGTGACAGAATGGTATCAGAGCAGATCGATCTTCTGGCCTAAGATATTATCGATATGGTTTTGCAAAGAGCGTTCCATACAATAAGTCCATAGATATTCTCAAAGTGCAAAATGTTTCCTGAACTTGAATTGCTTGATTGTTTCGATTGAGTACGGCGAGGGACGGCACTATCGCTACTCGGGATATCGAGAAGTTTATCCTTGAAGTTTCGAGGACGAAACTTTTTGTTGGTGGGTAAGTATGTAACGCCCCGCTCCGCGCCGGCGTTATATATCAAGGTGAGTGGGCAGAACTTCGTTCTCTGATTCTTGCACGCCTTAATAAATAACCTGAGTTTTTGCTTGCAATGTTTTCTTAAGAGAATGATAGAACCTGCCTTGCATGCTAATAAGAGAACTCACCTAGCTGTCTTTGAACAATAAGTCTGCTAAACGAGAATCCTGATCGCTGGCTTAGAGTGCATGAACATGTTCACTATCGTCTATGCTTCGAGAGAACCATACTGTGCCTGAATGTGTTCAAGTGATAAGTCGGCTTGCCCCGCAACAGAGAGTGTTTATAGATGGTTCGTCTCGTCTGCATACTGAGAGTTATTTGATAGTATTCCATGCATTCGCACGCGGTCGGACAATGGCTTTTGGTGCAGAGCTGAATTGCATGTGTCACGGCTGCTACAGAGATAGTGGAAAGCAACCATGAGTCACAGCTGCCATTAGCATCAGATAAAAGAGTCATTGGTATGCTGGACTAACCGCTGCCGATCCCGAATACTCGGGGACCGCCATTCATATAGCTAAGTCATTGTGTTGGCTTGGATAGAGGACTGCCCCTAAGAATGTGCATTGTGTGTCTAGCTTTGCATCTGACCCTCGAGTCGCACGAGACACGCTGCGCACACCCTGGAACATGATCGGTTTGCTTGCCTGCTTAGTATATGAAACTCTGTTTCCAAACATGTTTCTAAACAAGTAAATCGACTCTGCTAGAACTGCATGAAACGAACCTAGGTAAAACTAGAAAGATCACTAGTAATGTAATGTTTTATAACATGATTACTTAGTGCCTGTTTGAGTGAATGCTTGTTTCTGTTCAGTTGTTTTATCTCACCAGTACTTATAAAAGTGCTGACCCCCCAACAGTTTACTTGCTTGTGCAGGTACTGGATCGTCCGAGGGAGCGATAGGCGTGCCACAGTCCCGAAGACCCGGAATCCTGGTTTCGATTGTTGCCCCGAGAATGCTATCGTATAAGGGGGCATAATGTATGGAACGAACGAGTGCCTTTGCTAAAGGAACCCAAGTTGCCTCGATTGTCCCGAACACTCAGTTAGCTAATGTATTGCATTGAAACAAGTCCCTTTCCGCTGCTTACTCGATAGATGCGATGATAGCCAGCTATCAACTTAAACGATTGGCCTTGCACGGGCGCAACCCCAGGCCCGTGCGGCATCACGTCCCCCGAAAACTCGAACGGGCCATTCGCTTGGCTCCCTTCCTCCCTCGCACCCGCGGGACGGGCGCGGTGATTCACGTCCGGCGCGTCGAGGCACGGTGATTCGTGCCCGGTCCGTTAATTCCCGGCCGCACGGGGCGGGGCAGGGCGGAGCGGCGGCCCGGGCGGGTCCGGGGCGTGACAGTGACAGCGGGGGATGAGGAGAGGACTGGGGTGATCACCGAAGGAAGGAGGGAGAGGTTGATGGGAGGTGGCTCGGGATATAGGGAGGCGGAGGAGCTCAGGGAGGAAGGAGGATGATGATGGCCGCGACAGAGAAAGAGACGAGGTGGTGGACGATGGTTCAGTCATAGATGGAAAGTTCAGCGGCTCCCGTCGTTGAGTCGTCGAGAAGTGGTGGTGGATCCGACGAGGTGAAGGAGAGGGAGAGGTGGTCCAGTCGGGTTGGGGAGGACTACTCGCTGCTGGTCCCAATGCAGAGAAAGAAGACGACGGAGGGGAACGTCCGACGAGGTCGGGTAGCCGGGGCTCTGGCTACGGGAGGACAAGGAGGATGAACAGTAGATGGGGGTATAGTCGGCTAGGGTTGGTTTTGGGGGATGTGGATGAAGAAATTAAGGAGAAGGATTATATATACATATAGAAAAGTAGGGTTGGGTGCTGACCTAGGTAGTTAGGCTTGGTCAACATCCTTGGGATGGGCTTGGCTTCACATGGGGATGTTCGGAGGGCTAGGATTTATATTGTTTCAAACTGGAGGGCCAAGGTTCAATGAGGGTTGATGTTGAGTGTTACACACTCCAAAATTATGGAAAAAATTCACATGACCAAATAAAAAGAGGAAAATGGGTTTCTTCATGTATTGTGTCCAATAGTATGGACACCTTAATGCACTTTTGCATAAAAGTGCCCAACAATTGGAAAATTGCACAAAGATGGAAATTGGATTAAATTAATTAAAATTAATGCAAATGGTGTTCTAAAATTAATTAGAAGTACATGGGGCTAAAATTAGGTGGGACACAAGTGTCATGGACGTAGAGGACTCAAGATAAAATATTATCATAAATTGGGTTGTACAAAATGGGTCAAGATTGTGTCTCCAATTTTGATTGGAACGCACAAGGATACAAAGTTAAATTTATTTAAAATTAAATATAAATGTCTGCGATGAATATTGTACGACTAAAATGTAGCATAAGAGAGCATAATTATAAGTTACACAAAGATCAGAATGGATGACTGGCACGTCTAGGACAAGGGTATGAAATTTATTGGAAGAAAATGGCTAGTGTAGTGCTCCAATTATCGAATCAACGGTAAGGTGCACTAAGTGATATAAATATTGTAAAATTATCTAAATCATCGTGTTCTATTTATAATTAGATTCAAACCCGCCATAGTCTCTCTATCTTAGCCAAGTAGGCCTAATTTTGGTCGAGGTAGTTTATACCAGCTTGGGCATCGAGAGACACACCTTGCTCAGGACCTCAGGCGAGTATATTTTTTTGTTAGTTTTTATTTCATAATAGTGTATATATCTCATGTTCTAGAACTGTATATTTGATTCTGACACAGTGGTTTCATAGACTGGTACTACATGGATCCTATCAGGAGATGTTATCCCTTACCGTGTTCAGCGGGTATTCCTTCACATGTATTTTATTGTGTGTATCGAAATATTGATTTAGTATACTTCATGTTCACACACTACTCGTGTTCAATATACTTATATTCGTGTATACACACTGCTCGTGTTTAGTGTGCTTATATTCGTGTACACACATACATTGCTCGTGTTCAGTGTGCCCATATTTGTATTCGTAACGTGTCATGATTGGATCCATTGGTATTAGTTGGGGATGGGGGAGTAGGAGTTGATTATGTGATCAAGCCCCAGTATATTCGTGTACATATCGATTATATACCACACTTGCAATCGAGTTACCATATTGTATTCTTGTTTAACCTAAACCAATCACATAATGAACTTGTATTCCATGGCACATTAGTTAGATTTTAGTTATTTTTATTATATTGCAGATTCTTTATTCCAGTACATTACCAGTTTACTTTAGTTTATTTCATTCTGTTGTTTAGTTATCTTGTATTCTTTTCTATTATCTGTTTTATATGCTCGATTATGTATTTAAAACTGCTTTCATATATATGTACTTTGCTCCAATCTTGACTGAATATACTTTTTAGATGATTGGCTCATAGATCAGTATCCCATATACTACGGACCGCAGGAGGGCATACCATTAGAGGATACTCCTGTAGACCAGGAGGACTTAGTACCAGAGCCTCTGGAGGTTTACTTTATGTATTAGACTTGTATTAGACTTTTATTGATACTTGGCATGTATATGTATTATTTCAGATCTATAGTTGTATTGTGTTTCTTTTTTTCTTTATTCCATTAGTGCTTTATCTTTCCTAGTTTACATTGTGATCGAGTATAGTTATATTTATATGATACCATATTGCTCCTCCGTTTGGAGTTGAGATGATTGACATATACCATATATATATTGTTGAGGTGTTTAGTTAGTAGAGTTGACCTAGACAACGTTCTACCGTCGATACTATGACATAGGCTGGGCGTACCCACGCACTCGTGCCCGAATATCCAGGTGCGGGTTATGACACTGCCTCTTAGATGGTCTCAGTGTCCTGCAGCCAAGCATCAGATAAAATCTCATCCTTTGTGCCATAGAAGTACGAAGGACAGAGACGCCTGAAGTTGGTCGCATAATTATGAATTTGAGAACCACCTTACACCAATATTGTTTGGACAAACTGAGTGAGTACATCACTCTCATGCTGCTGGGTCGTCATAAAACCTCGAAGGATATCCATCAGGGCTCAGGCAATACCCTTTGGCTGCTCGGGTTGAATTGGGTACACCGGTGTTGCCTGTTGGTCCGGTACTACCGGCCGATCCGCCTCAGGATCTACTATAGACTCTATCCCTGAATAATGAGGCCGATCTCTAGGAATATGCTGGGCTCCCAAATGTTGTCCCTCTTCAAGATGCACTCGATCCATTTGGCCAATAGTAACAGGAACAGTGCCCCTGAAAGTTAAGGAGACAAGAGTCAATCGAAGAACATGATATATTAACGAATAAGCAGATATCAGATCAAGAATAAGGTATGGAAAAAAATGACTAGGGATCAAAGGGAACAGTTTAGGACTGAGACATCTAGCAACAACAACAACCCCCACATATATGTAAAAACCAGACCTGCATGGGCCACCACTAAAACTATGTTACGCCCCAAAATCAGAATACTTGAGAACGGGACTGACAAGGCCAGCTATGTATACTTAGGGCACACTGGTACTCCGCATATACGGTAAAGCTGTAAGACATGAGGGGTCACTACTACAAACCAACAGTTAAGCCTAGGTCTAACAAACCCTAGTGTCTCAATCACAAGAATAACAAGAATAATAACAAGAAGTAAGATCATCTTAAATATAATAGTAAAGCATCACAAACTATAATATACAGATGATTATGAAGCTAGTAAACACAAAATGAAGATACTAGCCAGAATCTAAGTCATATATGATCAACCCTAGGATATGTCAATCATGCTATTGTCCGTAGGCTAACTGATCAAACCAAAATACTAGTTAAACACGTGCTCGGTGACTAAATGCCAACAAAAGTAGAATGTACATCAGAGTGGGAAAGTAAGAAAACCAACTCAAGTGGTCTGGTGCTCCTGGTGGTCACCATCCTCAGGAAGGTACAGAAGATCCTCCAGTGCTGATACTGGATCTGGCCATACAAAACCAGTAGGGTCAGACCCTAAATAGCAAATACCACAAAGGAAGCCAATCTAGGAACTTAAACCAATAACTCAAGCAATACAACTACTGAAAGTAAAGATCGAGTGTAATGATCTCAGGATAATAAAAAAAATATTGTACACCTGCAATGAGACATATCCTGAACTGATAAGCAAAATAGAATAAAAAGTACAAAAAATAAATGTGTGATCATGTAAAGACTAGACTAACCATCATCCATCAATCATGACAATATGTTTGATACTTTAACTAACTAGGGTTATCACAATCCTAATTACTAACAATTATAATACAATGTGATACTAGGATTCCTTCTGATGCATGCTCATGCAGCCTGTCTAGGATATCCATATGCACAAACCAGCCATAGATACTCCTCAAGAAACTCTATAAGATATGACACTGGATACTCCACAAGATACTCCATAAGATAATCATATAAATAACTGGGACTGCATACAATCTAGGTAAATTTCTAGCCATGTACTAAGTGAATCTCTAGTTAATAACCCTTAGCTTTTTCTTGTATGAATCCGGGTGTGGTATTCCACAGAATTCATCTTAGACATGATGCAACAAAACAAGTTCTAATAGTAATATAAACAAGTTTTAATATACATTGCATAAATGGACACATGTAAGCCACGATAACAACCAAGCCATGTGGAACCAATTGAAGCCAGATAAAGCCATGTGAAGCCAGGTAAAGCCATGTACAACCATGTGAATCCAAGTCCATCCAGGTTAAGCCAAGTGAAACTAAGTTAAGCCATGTCCGATGAAGCTATGTAAAGTCATGCCAAGTCAAGTCCAGTCAATCATGTCATCACGTATAGCAGGGCAAAGTCGGGTAAAACCGAGTAAAGCCAATTCAAGTTATGTCATCTGAAGCCATGTACACTCATGTCTAGTCAGGTCAAGTCATCGCATATTCAAGCAAAAGCCAAAAGAATCAAAATAAAATCATAAAAAACCAAGAATTCCTAAAGAAAGAGCACGATCGGTATACCGTCAGTACACCAGTACACCGTCGGTATACCAGTCCAGAGATAGGAAAAATACAGCAAGTCTGGATTCCAACAAATTGGTATACCATCGGTATACTATAGTATATCGTCGGTATACCGTTCCAAGTAGGCAAGAAAGGTTCTAAAAAATAAAGTTCCACAAATCGGTATACCGTTGGTATACTGTAGTATACCGTCGGTATGCCGGCCAGGACAAATATCCTGAAGTCGGTTAACAATGTCGGTAAGGATCGGTATACCATCGGTACACTGTAGTATACCGTCGTTATGCCGATAAGGTTCACAAAAAATATCGAGAAATCTAAGTCGGTCGAAATCGGTATACTCGGTATGCCGGTTTTCAAGGTAAAACTAGGCCAACGTCAAGTCTAATTTTTGTGACCCAAATCAAACCCTGAAAGTCACAAGAACCAAATATAACAAGGAGTCAAGTCTAACGGTAAGTCTCATATCATAATATGGACTAAATCTCACGGTCACAACTTCGATACCGTATCCTTTATCGAGTTACCAAAAAGGGACAAAATAAGATCTTACCAGAAATTAAAACCAAAATGGTCAAAAGTCTAGAAATCACGAGAAACAATTATAGTAAAGTATTTTTAAGCAAAAAAATAACAACCAAGGCTCCAGGAAAGTAAAATGACAGAAAATA